>CM040925.1:947500-1097500 GCA_023029165.1 Gobiocypris rarus
TCTCAGGTCAAATATTTATATGCAATTAAAATGCGATTAATCAATTACAAAGCCTCTAATTAATTAGATTAATTTTTTTAATCGAGTCCCGGCCCTAATAAATACACTAAAACTTCACTAAAAGTATGCTTGTGTTTAGTGTAATCAAGCATATATTTAATACCTAAGTACTTTTAATATACTTTTTTAGAAATATATTAAAATGCAATTCAATATATTTTGAATGCATTTCACATAAGCATGTTTATACATAAGCATATAAATTAAAATTTTAATGTATTTAATAGTATGTCTTTTTCACCTGGGAGGAATATTACACTGTTACTGGAGTTATGATCAGATAAACACAGCCTTATTTTAAAAATCTTACACACCACTAACTTTCGAATGGTCTTTAAATAGAAAGTTCTTTAGCATTTCTAATTGATTGTGCACCATCTTGTTTTTACTAGTAAGCATGCTCAGATGATGGGCTCAGAGAGCGGAGAGTGAAGCAGACTCCACACGCGGGTCAGGAAAGGTCAGAGCGTCTGCCAAACTGATCTCGATTCTCTGGGCTGGGCGGTGTTAAAGGGCTTCTCCACGCATTGATTCTCGTCCCCACTGAAGAAGACAAGGACTCTTTCTTCATCTCAATGTCACCCCTCGTGCTCAATCACCGGCGCTCTGTTCCCACTAATCCCACTGCAGAAATCCCGGGATTTGCAGATCTATCACTCCTAATTTACACTAAATGATCTGTCAGTTTATTGATGAACCTTTGAAGCCAAATTGTCACAATATATTTTATCCCGAACAACTTTTTCTAGAGAGTTTTAGCATGTTTATGGCGTGTTACACGGGTCCTAACGGAGAGCGCAGTGATGAGAGGACACGCTAACACCCCCGACTATCAGCATGTGAAGAGCTCGCAGAACACACACCAGCCACACCTCTCATATAGACGTGACCTTTGTTTCGCCCCTAAATGTTAAAGTCGGATTTGTCTAGTGAAATGTTTATCATTCACACAGATGATGTACACCAATCAGGCTTAACATTATGACCAGGTGAATAACACTGATGATCTCTTCATCACGGCTCCTGTTAGTGGGTGGGATATATTAGACAGCAAGTGAACATTTTGTCCTCAGAGTTGATGTGTTAGAAGCAGGAAAAATGGGCAAGCGTAAGGATTTGAGCGAGTTTGACAAGGGCCAGATTGTGATGGCTAGACGACTGGGTCAGAGCATCTGGGTCAGCATGGGCACCCAGACTGGTCAGCGGCTGTGCCGCCCCATACGCAACAAACTGCGATGCTCTGTGTATTCTGACCCCTTTCTATCAGAACCAGCATTAACTTCTTGAGCAGTTTGAGCTCCAGTAGCTCGCCTGTTTGATCGGACCACACGGGCCAGCCTTCGCTCCACACGTGCATCAATGAGCCTGGGCCGCCCATGACCCTGTGGCCGGTTCTCCACTGTTCCTTCCTTGGAGCACTTTTGATAGATCCTGACCACTGCAGACCGGGAACACCCCACAAGAGCTGCAGTTTTGGAGATGCTCTGACCCAGTCGTCTAGCCATCACAATCTGGCCCTTGTCAAACTCGCTCAAATCCTTACGCTTGCCCATTTTTCCTGCTTCTAACACATCAACTCTGAGGACAAAATGTTCACTTGCTGCCTAATATATCCCACCCACTAACAGGAGCGGTGATGAAGAGATCATCAGTGTTGTTCACTTCTCTTCACGTATGCCTGATCGGTGTATATATGAACACAGTCCAGTCTCAGGAGCCATTAGGTGGCGCTAAACACCAGCAAAACACCAGCAGGATTCCTGACCTGTGTCTGGCATGTGAAGTAATAGTCAGGAAAATCAGTTTTTAAATTAACAGTTTATTGAATGTTTAGACAAAATCAATAAAAAATGCATGGGTTTTTGAATATCATATTTGATGCATCAGGCGTTTATGGCTCATATAGTCAGATATAGTGAGGATATGGAGGACAAACAGCTCAGAGTTATTCAGAGACTGAGCACAATCTGCTGCAGATGCTGATATTAATATAATGAAAAGTCTTTATAGCAGATACTGACATACAATGCATATAAATATTAATATCTGCCAATAATAAGTCTTAGTGAGATGATATTTAAATGCTCAGTTTTATGATCAGTAGTTTTCAAACATATAACGCAATGATTGACTAATAAACCTGATGATCATATTCCATACTCATGATTTGTACAGTAAATGATGATGATAATGAAGTTATGATCAATATGAAGTTATTCTTGCGTTTGCTTGATAAACTCAGGTGAGATTTGACAGCAGAAAGACACTGAAGCACGAGCTGAAGGAGGACGTTTGGACACTTACACTAAAAGACTTTGACTGGATAAAAGAGTCTGAGCTCTCAGTCACACACAGAAGCCCTGCAGGAAGGGCTCATCGGTCAGAGGACTCGTGCGGGTCAGATAGGCAAAGGGTTAAAGTTGTATACCTGAAGTAAAGAGTCAATTATTTTCCCAAACAGGGTGAAAATGAATGCATAAAAATGATGATTTTAAAGTGAAAGGTGATGAATTGCTGCTGAAACTGCTGTGGTTTGAGACACACACACTGGGAGTGCTTGAGTTGTGATTGTGCGTCTGATTGTTGTGTGTTTGATTTGTGATGTCCTCCACAGGTCTGGAAGACGGCTGGCTGCTGAGGAGCTGGAGGAGTGAGTTCACTGCTTTCCTTCAGGATTCACTTCAGCACACAGTGATTAGGAACACAAATATTAGGAAAGGGAAATGTTTGTTTATGCTCCTGATTTAAGGAGGAAATTACTGTGATTCTGAAAGTGTCCTTGGATAATGTGAGCACAATCAGTGATGAGAAGACATGATGGTGGTTAGGGACAGATCACTAGCGCCTGAGACCATGGGCGACTACACGGCACACACACACAAACCACACTGCATTTTTATCATTTTAATGTGCACTGTATTTGTGCATTACATTTCCTTAAAGATTAGACTAGTCACAGTAATGTTATGGCCGTATTCGTTAACATCTGCTCAAATTACAGAACAATCAGATGAATATCGTTTACAGTTCATTGTTCATGTTAGTTCACAGTGCATTACATAATGCTAGCAAATACAACTTTTGATTTTAATAATGTCAGTGTTGAGATTAACATTAACCAAGATGAGTAAATGCTGTAGAAGTACTTTCTGTAGAGTGTGTGTGTGTGTGTGTGTGTGTGTGTGTGTGTGTGTGTGTGTGTGTGTGTGTGTGAGAGAGTGTGTGTATGTGTGTGAGAGAGAGTGTGTGTGTGTGTATGAGAGAGTGTGTGTGTGTGTGTGTGTGTGTGTGTGTGTGTGTGTGTGTGTGTGTGTGTGTGTGTGTGTGTGTGTGTGTGAGAGAGTGTGTGTGTATGTGTGTGTGAGAGAGAGTGTGTGTGTGTGTGTGTGTGAGAGAGTGTGTGTGTGTGTGTGTGAGAGAGTGTGTGTGTGTGAGAGAGTGTGTGTGAGAGACAGAGAGAGAGAGTGTGTGTGTGTGTGTGTGTGTGTGTGTGTGTGTGTGTGTGTGTGTGTGTGTGTGTGAGAGAGAGTGTGTGTGTATGTGTGTGAGAGAGTGTGTGTGTATGTGTGTGAGAGAGAGAGTGTGTGTGTGTGTGTGTGTGTGTGTGTGTGTGTATGTGTGTGTGTGTGAGAGAGAGAGAGACATAGAGAGAGTGTGTGTGTGTGTGTGTGTGTGTGTGTGTGTTTTGTTCATGTGTAGTGTATTTGTCCCTGATCTCTTGTGTTTAACATGATGTCTCTCCCCGTGTCTGAAGCCGGCGGCTGAGGCCTCAAACCCCCGAGGGCTCTGACACTGAAAGTGGTGAGTATAGATGATTCCCCGGAGCTCCGCTTCACTTCAAACACACTCACTCCACCGTGAACACCGCCTTATGACATTCCAACAGCACTGAAGCTAATGGCTGCTCATTTACTGTACGACATCCAGAGGGGTGCTGGATAAAGAGTCCAGCTGCTGTGATTGATAAACTATTACACACACACACACACACACACACTTACATTAGGCCTAAAATCATGCCATCTTCAGGCCATACGCTGCACTCATAAATGATCAAGAAATAGGGATTTTGCAGAAATACCATACTTGATATACCACCTTAAATTCTGAAGTACTGTGAACTTAGATGTTTAAGTCATTTCAACTTAAATGTGACCCCGGATCACAAAACCACTCATAAGGGTCAATGTTTTTAAACTGAGTGAATGAATAATCTCTCATTGATGTGTGGTTTGTTAGGATCGGACAATATTTGAACATCTGGAATCTGAGGGTGCAAAAACATCTAAATATTGAGAAAATCTCCCTTAAAGCAATGCATATCACTACATTTATGATATGGACATTTACTAAATATCTTCATGACCTTAATATCCTAATGATTTATGGCATTAAAGAAAAATAGATTATTTTTACCCATGCAATGTATTATTGGCTATTGCCCATTACATTAACCGGATGATCAGAATCTTGTATAGACTAAGCAAATTTAATGACAGAAAATGAAAAATTAGTGTCCAAATATCAGAACCAGCCTAATATATTAGTCTGTTAATATATTGTAAATAGACTGGTTTTAGTTGCATTTGGTGGTAAATAAACTGCTAAAACGTAATAAAAATACATATTTTTAGAAAACGAATATAAATGACCAAACTTTAATGACTGTTCAGACGCTGTAATGGTATATCAATGATGCTAATTTGCAGCCGTCAGACTGATCTCAGAACAGTGTGAGTGTGTGATCCTCCGTGTGAGCGTGGCTCCTGAATAAATGCCGTGGATGTGAGTTTTTGACGGGGTCCTGCCCGGTTCCCTCTCGACCTCGGGTCACAGGTCGTATCGCGACCTCATTAAGGAAACCTTGTTTCCTCTGGCCACTTAATCATGGCGTTTGCAGAGCGAGAGCTTTCCCTCTGCGCTTCACATCGAGCTGGGCCGGGATTGTGTCGATGGTGCATTATTCGGAGAGACGCAGGGAGGGGGTTCAAATCCAGCGCAGTGTTTGCGAAGGCCGGACGCAGAGGCTTTGTGATGTCATTGCTCTAAGACCATTGCATCTGACTGCGGGTCCGCGGGGGCCCGAATGTGCTGAGCGCGCTGCTTTAGGAGCGAGGGGACGGTGTCACCTCGCGCTCATGAATATGAAGCAGCGCTCGTGCGCGCCGGCATTTATTTGTGTATCAGGAACACAGATGAATCTTGTCAGGGACTAAACGAGGCTGGCATTTTTAATTAGCTTTAATTAAAAATGAGAGAAAAGGAAGAAGTTATCAATGTGGGATAACGGGGCTTGTTATCAGGGTTCCTACGGGGTTTGGAAAAGTATGGAATTTGATTTGAGTAATTTCCAGGTCTGGAAAAGTATGGAAAAATTAAATCAGAGTATGGAAAAATATTTATGTTTCCAGACTATTGTCCCTATTTTGTTTTCTAAATATACCCCAAAATGAAAATGTCCTAATCATTTACTCACCCCAATGCCGTGAACTAATCCTTTAAATATCTCCATGTGTCCAAGATTTCCAAGATTAATTTAATGCTGTACCTAAGCATTGTCAACTGACTTTAGCTCTATTTTCTAATGTTCTGGTTAATTGTGCGTGATCGTCCCTTCTGTTTCTGTAGGGGTTTACAGTTAGTTAAATGTACAAAATTACAAATATGAATAACATTGCACTGATTTAGCATTTCAGTTTTAATAAAATGCTGTGCTTTGAACTGGACTGAGTTTAGTATTAAATTGACTTGTACAAGCAACAGTAGCTACAATTTTCAAATATACAAATTTAAAATGATAGCCTACATAGAGGTTTGGACTCAGAGTGTAACATACTTGTCGGTGCCGATAGCATTGTGGGTAAGTGCGTCGCCATGAAGTGCTGTTGTGCTTCGGGAGACCCGAGTTCGAGTCCTGCCTCATGGACTTTTCCCAATCCCGCCCCCCTCTCTCTCCCACCTTACTTCCTGTCAAGCTACTTTCCTATCTAATAAAGGCAAAACGCCAATACTAAATCTTTAGAATGTAACATACTTGTTAGCAGTTGAATTTTAAAACAATTTATCAGAACAAGTTAAATATGGTTGGAAAAATCTGTAGGGAAGTCTGGAAATTTGAGTATGGAAAAGTATGGAATTTTGAAATTAAAATTGTGTAGGAACCCTGTGATATGAGGGAGACGAGTTGAACGGGGCTTTTGTGACAGGATTCAGGAATGCAGTCTGATAGAAATGGCCAGGTTTATCTCCTCGAGCCGCATGTTTGCACTTTTTTTGTTTGAGTTTTGTGGAGAAGGCAATCCCAGAATGCATGAGCTCAGTGAAAACAAAAAAAAGGCTCTTAATTTGACCATAAAAATTAAAGTCTTCAGAATGGCATTAAATTAGGGCTCTATGATTTCTGCAATGCAAAGTGGACGGAATTCACTCATTAAAATGGAATTTACTGTATAATGTCACGCAGTTGGTCAGATTTTGTCTGAATTAATCAACAGTAGGTCAGACGCTTAAAGGCACAGTACACCTGAAAATGACTGTCCTCGCCCTAATGTCGCTCAAACCCTTCCTCAAGATTCAAGAGTTTTATTTGTCACATACACAATTATATACAGAATATATAACTGGCAGTGAAATGTAGACAGGTCCGCTCCATAGACAGTGCAAATAACAGTTACAAGAAACACAAGGAGGAAATTAAAAATAGAATAGAATAAAAAGTACTCAACATAGAATTATAAGTAATCAAGTAAAAGATAAAATAAATAACTGGTTAACATAAAAATATATATATAATGTGCAAACAATAAGTATAATGTAATGTGCAAACAGGTTTAATTACTGGTTGTTACACAGTAACAATGTAAAGACCTCATGTAAAGACATCAGGAATAATCCGCTCGATCCGTATGGATCAGTTTAAAGAAGAGCTTTTGAAAACGTCAAAGTGGAAGTCAATGGAGGGACAGAAATCAGATTTCCTTAATCATATCTTCATTTGTGTTCAGAAGATGAACGAGATATTTAAAGCAGATGAATCCGACAGATTTCATGTGATCGCAGGCGCTGCAGAAATGATGTTCTTCCTCAGGAACGCTCAACATCCTGAAGACACATTTCATTTAATGCTTTCTGAGAAACTGAACGAAATTAAGTGAGTTTATGTTTAAAGCACAAACAAATATCTGACATTACTTGATTTTTATCAACCCTATTTATTATTTCTTACATTTACCTGCAGAAACCCTGGCAGATGAGAGGAAACAATAGACATGATTATAACTTTACTTTGGATTTACTCAATACCAATAACCATTTATTACAAATTATTCAATGTAATGAAAAACCAACACTTTTTTTGACCCATTACGCTTTTGAAATTAGTCTCATCTGCTCACCAAGGCTGCTTTTATTTGATCAAAAGTACAGTGCAATCTGTGAAATATTACTACAGTTTCAAACAGTGAGTGTGTAGAGCAACTGGACTGGGCGTGTCATGTGATGTCATCAGCTGAGCATGTGTAGCTGGTTCAAAAATTATCAAATGTAATGAACTTCATCAAAACTTATTTTCTTGTGCTTTTATATTTGTTAGATATGTTCTGGGTCATAATGGTTCAATGTATATAATTAACTGGAGTGGGAACCATTCATGCAGAATCTTGTATGGGGCACATCTGGTGACGCACGAGACCGCTTGTGATGTGCGAACAGCGCCACCTTCAGGTGACTCGATCAAATGTGCTCTCTCTCGCTCTTCTAACGAGCGTGCTGCTCTTCCATGCTGTACGGCAGAGTGAAGAGAGACGTGTATGTTTCTGCAGATTAAACCATCCTGAGACCTCTTCAATACGTATTGTCTTCACTAATAAAAACCACATTAAACACAACCGGAGTAAAACTGCTACACATGCATCGTGGTGGCAAAAAAGATGCTCTTCATATTTATATAATCCTGTCGTCTGCCGTGTTGCCAACTCACAAGACAAATAAGCAACCGCAGCTTCAAAAACAACCCCTATATTATTCATCAATATTATTTATGATCAATTATGCATCATCAATAAACGAGCCTGCAACATATTAAACTGAAAAGCAAAAACAGATGTGATTTTACAAAAAACATCAAACTGCAATAAAGGGCGTGCAATATCTGTGAGCAGAGATGGAAAAGGGACGGGAAGGCCAATGGTAACCCATAGTTGGAGTTAGTGCACACTTATAAGGAGTGTGCACTAACACACACACACACACACACACACACACACACATGTTGTGTTTCCATGTTTTATGGGGACATTCCATAGGCGTAATGCATTTTATACTGTACAAACCGTATTTTCTATCCCCTACACTGCCCCTGCCCTAAACCTACCCATCACACACACACACACACACACACACACACACACACACACACACACACACACACACACTACCCATCACAGGAGACATTCTGCATTTTTACTTTTCAAAAAACATCACTTAGTGTGATTTATAAGATTTTTCCTCATGGGGACCAAAAAATGTCCCCACAAGGACAAAAATTTGGATATTGCCATCTTTGTGGGGACATTTTGTCCCCATACCGTAGGGATTACCAGTCCACACACACACACACACACACACACACACACACACACACACACACACACACACTAGTTTACTTTCTGTGAAAAAACCTCATCCTGTGTGATTTATAAGCATTTTGAAAAGTGAGGACATGGAGCGTCCTCATATTTCACCCTCTTTTTGTAATACCTGTGTCATACCCATGTCATTATACACATTTGTGTCCTGATATTTCACAAAAACATGCCCACACACACACACACACACACACACACACACACACACACACACTGACACACTGCCTGCCCCTAAACCTACCCATCACACACACACACACACAGACACACACACACACACACACACACACACACACACACACACTGCAAACCGTGAAAAAGACAAGCCCTGCATCTCAAAGTGCTCACTATCTGCCCTAAATAGTATTGAAAAGGGCTAATGTCACACTGTTTAGGATGGATAGTATGCACACTGGGACTCAGCCACATATTTATAATAACCATACCTACTATTATTATTAGTATACTTGTGTTTTTATTATAATAGCATGATAAATACATGATACACATATCTTTTTAATGAAATGAGGTGCCTCTCCTCGCTGTTTCCTCTCCATCTCTGTGCATCTCTGCCGGTGGCGTGGTGGGGGGGAACTACAGCACAGTGTCTGATTGGCTGAGAAGAGAGTGTCAGTCAATGCATTGGACAAAATAGCGACCATACATGTACAGAAACCAAGTTGATCATCATATTTTCCTAACAAGCAACCACATTTTTTTTACATAAGCCAAAAAAAACGCAATCCACGACACATGATTTTTTTTTAACGCGACTTGCCAAAAAAACAAGCCCAAAGTTGCGTGTTATTTGCAAATGTGCTCTAGTGTTGTAGTTCTCGAGACCTGTCTTTAGAGACTTAGAGGACTCGGGATTTAGTTTGCTGGGATATTGCGATTTAATGATTAATGCGATCGGATGTGAAACTGCAATCAATACTCATTTCTTATTTGATTTATCTATTGTGTGTAAATGTCTTCACTGACACTCTTAAGTGCAGATGTAAAGTTGCTAAGGTGTTTTAAGTAGTAAGTGGTGTGTGGTCACTAGGGTATCAGAGCGGTTGCTAGGCGGCTTTACTCTATGATGGTCTGTAGACGTGGCGTCTGTGGGGGGTTTGCCGAGCACTTTTATAACTTTCAACCCTATAAAGGCAACTTGAATGTTTTTTGTTCATCTATCGATCGCTGTGTTGCATTGCATTATATGTTTAAAAACTACTGATCATATCTTACTAAGACTTATTATTGGCAGATATTAATATTTATATGCATTGTATGACAGTATCTGCTATACAGACTTTTCATCATATTAATATCAGCATCTGCAGCAGATTGTGCTCTGAATAACTCTGAGCTGTTTGTCCTCTATATCCTCACTATATCTGACTATATGAGCCATAATTAGCACAAAACGTATGCAAACTTTCTTAGTGTATATTTGTGTAAAGGTTAGATGAAGTGTTCCCTCTCAAGCATGTAGATGTGTCTGCCTATTGCTTCATACGTCAGGCTGTACAGGGCCGTGAAACCCTGTTTGATGGATATTTAATGTGTGCTCTTAGAAAAGTTTCAGCTGATCCGCTCTTTTCCATACGATCAAAAGTGAACTGTTCCTTTAGGCATTACACAGTGTTTGTCAGTGACTTATTCATGAAAAGTCATGCACGCTATTATCAGTAGCTTTTCCCAGCATTGGCTGTAAAGTGAATCAATTGTTTTGGATCTGTGGTGGAGGCGACAAGAGTTGTGTCCGAACTTTTCTTTATGCAGAAAATCTGTGCTTTCTTCCCTTTAAAGCGCTGTTGAACTGTGTGTGATGGGGATTTTGTGAACGTGCGCTCTCGTGGCACACCTGAACGCGCTCCAGCAAAAGTCTGTCCAAAAAGAGGAGAAGGGCTGTGAAAGTTTGTCCTTCTTTGGGAGCGATGCCACGCTCTGTCCTGTCGAGTTTTGCCAATTAAAGCGGGTTCCCACTGTTCTGGGCAGCGGGCACGTGGCTCTTGGCACCGCGGCTCCTGCCAGGCCGCGCCGTGACTTCCGACCCCACACAGATGGGCTCGCAGGCAGGCTCGCGCGGCTGGAGCCCGGCCCGGCCCGAATGGACACGGAGGTCGCCGCTCTGGCCTGAAGGGTCCTGAGGGTGGCCGCTGCTGACAGGGCCCAAATGCTCTGCGCCGGGATGAGTGCGAGTGTGTGTCGGTTTCTGGGGAGCCCCTGGCCGGAGCGCCGCCTCACAGCGGGAAGAGATACTGTCTTGATCACTGAATATTCATGGCCGCCTGGTCGCCGTGACAGGGGGGCAGCGTGGAAGAGGATGTCAGTGCGAGAGTGAGAGAAACACAGAGAGGAGGGAGGAAATCAAACGCCAGTTCACACACAATATAAACAGAGCCGCGCCGAGGAGACAGACAGCATCTGTGATGATTGGAGGGATTGTGGGAAATGCTGCAACTCGCAGTAACACCCAGCAGTAGCTGCAGCATATGGCTCGAGGAAAACTTTGTAGCTCGATCACATGGTCAGACCCGTAATCCGGCTCCGAACTGAAGAAAGCTGACTGTAGTTAATCAATTATAATAGGTCAATACTGGTTCACGTTAGCTAGTTTAAAGGCACATTTGTCACAATTTCTCACACCATCACGACCAAAATAATTCACAGTTACGATATACGGCTATACCTTTACTTTGGTTCTTTTGTGTTTTGCTTTCTTTTTGTAGCCAATGAGCCACACCATTACATACAACAACTGAGACCGGCTTCTGTAACCTCAGGGGAGAGAAAACCCTGTTATTCAACAGCGCTAACAGCACAACTAATACCTGTTAACTTAAAGGACAACTCCGGTGGAAAATGAACCTGGCGGTAATTAACACATGGTTACCGAGCAGATCGTTTTCATGGAAATCGAATGTAAAGAGTTTTATCTCTTAAAACAGATATATATATATATATATATATATATATATATATATATATATATATATATATATATATATACATGCATTTGAACATAGTAGTATATTGAATGTGCAAAAACTTATATATAAATAGTAAACTATAAGTATAATGTTATGTTTACTTAAACAAAACTTACAAGTACTTGCAGTAAACTACTAGTTTACTGAGATTAGACTTTCATAAACAAAAAAAAATTACTACTTGTATTAAAATAACAAACTGTTACTTATAAGTTCACTTGTAGTACAGATACAGTACAAATGAGAAACCTAGTTGTGCACTTAATGTTTACTACTGTTACACTTAAAGTACACTTAAACGTATCCTTTCATATACTAAAAGTGGGACAATTTAGTCCCAAACAGTATTTAAATAGTATACTTTCAAGCTTACTACTAGTACACATTGATATTAGTATACTTACGACATAAAGTATACTTAAAAATATACTTGAACTTTCCTTAAGTATACTTCTTTTTCGTAAGGGTAGTTTTCTCCCACATTCAAAGCTGACATTGTCTTCCATGATGTTCAACACACATACTTCTGTTAACATCTCAGAACATTTGGTCTAGGGTGTCATGACCCTTTAAGGAGGATATACGCGGCAGAGAGGACATGTTGTGTTTATCGCAGATCGCAGAAGTGTTGCCATATCCACTCATTATAAGCGCTGTTGGGCTTGGGCTCCTACAGCGATCAAGTTGATAGAGTTATTAAATTGGGCAGGTGCAGGCCACAATATTTGGATCTTATTTTCAATATGAAGTTTGGGTTTAATATGTGCTTGTCCTTGTGTCTACCTGTGTGTGTGTGTACAGAACAGGATTCAGCACTAAAAGGTGAACTGACAACTGAATTTATCTGTAGTGTGTATGTCAATGTGTTCTGAAGCGAAACCGCTGGTGTGAGTGAGCGACGAATATCTTTAACTTTGATATCAATAAACCATCCGTTCTGGTCAGTGTTCATATGATTAATGCTTGACGAAAACATCAGCAGATTTAAATCAATTCTCCTGTTTTGCGTTAGAAACATTGATTCATCAACTGGAGTCGAATGGATTACCATCGTGTTGGCTTTGTGTGGTTTCTGAAGCGTCCTCTTTTGAGGGTCCCATCCATGTGCAGAGATGGATTATATTTATAAAAATCTCTGTTTGTGTTCATATTAAGATAGAAAGTCATACATCTGGGACAGCGTGGGGCGATTATATTTCATACATTACATGTTCTTGTTAGAGCTCGATGGAAAATGCATTTTACCTGCTTCTTCCAGACATCCCAGTGATTCCAGACCTGGAGGAGGTTCAAGAGGAAGATCTCACCATGCAGATCGCTGCTCCACCCAGGTATCAGACGATCCAAACGATACTCATCATCTAAACAAACATATGGTTCACAACCCACATCATTCACATGTCCAATGGAGTCCAATGTTTGATTATTCCTCATATTCTCCATTGTTGCGGCTCCTCTCTTCCCAGTCTGTCAGTAACGCTCTGTTTAGTTCCTGTCTCTGTGAAGCCCCTCCTTCTGTAAAGCACACTGTGCTCTGATTGGTCGGCTGGAGCGGTGTATTGTTGGTGTTTGGGAAATGCCCCGCCCCTTACCATAACCGCCAGTTTCACACACTACTAACTAACTCAACCAGGCCCCGCCCCTTTATTCTGCATATTAATTATTATAATGAGGAATATTGTGACGTGTGTTCCTGGAAGAAACTCAAGATTCCAATGGAGGCGTTCCAGGAGTTCAGGAACACTGAAATAGAAAATATACTGACATCACAAACGTAAAAGGACTTTTGTAGCCTAGCTCATGGATTTTGAATCTCTTTTAATCATCTTTTCTAAAATATAAAGTCAGCTATTTATTTTACACCCATTCTCATTTTTGGAAAACAATAAGTAGCAACAAATAATATGCAAGTTATTCTTTCCCATATAAAAAAAGGTGATTGCACTAAACATATCTAATTCATATGTGACCCCGGATCACAAAACCACTCATAAGGGTCAATGTTTTTAAACTGAGTGAATGAATAATCTCTCATTGATGTGTGGTTTGTTAGGATCGGACAATATTTGAACATCTGGAATCTGAGGGTGCAAAAACATCTAAATATTGAGAAAATCTCCCTTAAAGCAATGCATATCACTACATTTATGATATGGAAATTTACTAAATATCTTCATGACCTTAATATCCTAATGATTTATGGCATTAAAGAAAAATGGATAATCGTGATCCATACGATGCCACAGATATACCCGTGAGACGCAGCACTGCTGTTGGGCTCTGGGGTCACACGTCTTAATTCAGTGTTAAAGGTCAAATAGTTTTAGGATGTCTAGTGTGTGATTGTTTGTCATAATATTTTAATTATGTCAAAGTTTCAAGTCTAGTCTTTAAGAGGATGTAAACAGACGTTGTGTCTTGTCTTCAGTATCCAGGTGAACAGAGTTATGACCTACAGAGACCTGGACAACGACCTCATGAAGTACTCTGCTTTCCAGACCCTGGTGAGACACTGGCTCTACCCATCATTACTAAACAGCAGCACAGACTGTTGACTCGGGCAGTGTAAGGTTTCTGAGTCATTTAAGAGCGTCCTTCCCGTCCTACAGCGCCTGTGTTTGGGGTGAACGTGCTGACCTGGCATTATATTGCATGGCTGCAGTATTTTCAGGAATTGTTTGCCTAATGTTTTGCTTGTATTGAATGTGTCCCAGGATGGAGAGATTGACCTGAAGTTGCTCACGAAGGTTTTAGCCCCGGAGCAGGAGGTGAGAGAGGTGAGTAAAGGTCAAGGGTCAGACCAACAGATTTATGAAATCAGGACCGGCGTTCTTCATCTCATACTGTCCCATCATTTACTCACCCTCATGTCCTTCCAAACTCGTATGACTTTCTTCTGTGGAACACAAAATAAGATATTTTGAAGAACCATGAACTAGGCTGTGTTTATCAAAATGATTTAAAAAAGCTCAGTAGTCGTCTGCATTAGATGTGAAACTCAGGTCAGTTGAATATAGTGCTCAAGTCATGCTCGCTGTGAACCGCTGTATATATCACGTCGTTTCCTTACACTTCACGCTGAACATTAAAAAAAAAAAGTCCTTTTGTGTTCCTCGGCATGAGTGTAAGTAAATGATGGCTTTTTAGATGCCACCGTACTTCTCCCTCTTCCCAGCCTCTTTCTGTAAATGAAGTTCCTGTGATGGGTTTTCATGTTTTTCAGGAGGATGTTGTTTGGGATTGGGATCATTTGTTCACCGAGGTCTCCTCTGAACTCCAGACGGAATGGGATCAAGGAGAGCGAGATGAGCAGTCGCCGCTTCCTGTGGCCTGAGGAGGGACTGTAGGGTTGCATTTACACTTCATGTGTTCAGGTGTTGTTCATATTGAATGTGTTTCTTGACAATGTCATTGTCATTGCCGGTGACATCGCGCGGCTTTGCGCTGTGTGTGTTTCTCATTAAGGTTAACCTTGCAAACCCAGAAACATTGCTTTTCTTAACTGGATCAATCTGGAGACATTTGTCACCGTTTGTAGTATCTGGAAAAAGCGTAAATCCAAGGTTAATGAGCAAGTAAACTGAAATCCAGTTGATTGAGTTAAAATGAACTTTGCTCATCCGAGCAAGCCGGCCTTATCATTATTGACCAGACCATCGACCGTGAGCGAAACGTCCAGTTCTCAGCTATTTCAAACACGCTGAGCTTAATTCCTGTGCTTTCATCAAGACTTGTTTGTTGGTTAACATAACACGCTTCATTCAAGTCAGAATTTCAAATTTCACTCTTTGAAAAATATCAATAAACAGTAGTTCATTATTAACCTTTTGTCTGTGAAGTGTTTCAATGGTCATGCTCTATATTGTTTAGCCTTGATGATATTCAGTATATATCTTGTTTATTATGTATCTAGTATATATTTTGTATATTACACATTTGTTTTTAAATTGCTTAAAAAGTTAAAAGAGGAACCATTGTTTTGACAAGTAGACTTAAAATAAAACAATCAAACCAAAACCACTGTGGGAAACATTTCACTAAAACTAACAATCGCTTGAATTACAATTTAAAAGTGAAATTAAATATTTAAGGGGTCATGAACTGGCTTTGTTTATTCTTTTATACTGTTGTCTGAGGTCAACTAATGCCGTTTGCGTGGTCAAACCCATCATAATGAATCAGTGATGGGCTATTTTCTGCCCTGGTTTTGAGGCTCTCTCCTGAACGCTGGGTTTCTATGGGCGTGCCGCACTGAAGACTTAAAAGCACACTGCTGTGATTGGATAAGATTTGCATATTATAATGAGCTCCGGATCTCCCGTCAGTACACGTGGGAATTGTTTTGAAAACTTCCAATGTGCAGAAACGCCAACCGGAATGATTCGCACACACATCTATATCAAACAAACACAATGATTTATCTCTCATCCACCCACGATTGATTGGAATGTTATTTTGTATTACTTGGCCGGCCCGATCGGTAGATATTACTGCATGCGCGTCAGGGAGTGAACAACGCACATCAAGAAAGAAATGTTATTTCATTATTTAAGGTAGTGCAATCCCTGGCCCATACATGTTCGAGTCTGATCACGAACCGCAGCACAATGAATCAAAAACACCTCAAACACAAAGGACTCTCCAGCCTGCGACAGCTGTTCAGTTAGACACGTACATAATCAGTAGATATCAAACATAACAATGCAATATTATCACATATAAAAAACATGTTTTACTCACATAATTGTTTTGCATCATTCCTTTCAGATCCAGAAGCCTCAGCATCGTTTTTTAATCTCATCTTGTCTGCAAGTCTACTAACGAATCCGGTGAAATGAAGCGAACAAATGCAATCTTAGAATTTAATCTTAGCAATATTAGAATCCAAAGGAAGCTTATGGCATGTTTGAAACATAAGAACATTTGCCTCATTATGCCCACAACATGCCGCCACCTGGCGGAACCGTCCTAGACTCATCCAGGACCTGTAAGTTTACTTCGTCTCCAACTGCATAGGCTTACAGTGCTGCTGGACAGTCTGTTTCCACCTTGCATACCTTATCCATCCTGCAGGTCCTTTAGGCCAAGGCATTTAAAGATCTGCACGAGGGTAGTTCTGAGCCAGGATTGATGCAGTAACTGCATTCGGTGACTGACTTTGCTCTACAAGCGGTGCAGGCTCTCTGCAAGGTGCAGGCTCTCTGCAAGGAGATGTCCAGTTTGGTGGTCCAGGAGAGGCATCTCTGGCAGAACCTTGTTGAGATGTGGAACACAGACAAAGTTTGCTTTCTCAATGCCACCCATCGCGCAGGGTGGCCTCTTCGGCGACAATGTTGAGGACTTTGCCCAGCCGTTAAACGTATCCTACCTCAGCCTGATTCCTCTTCCTCTTTCAGGATGCTGAGGCTCCAGAATGTATCTGCTTCCACAACGTTGTTGGTTGCACCATACTGCCACCCCCCTCTGACTTGGTTTCAGATGGGACACGGTAGACCTTAGTGCCCTTTCACCAGCGGTGATAGACACTATCCCTCAAGCCTCTACAAGGTGGCTGTATGGTTTGAAGCGGAGTCTGTTTGCGAACTTATGTTCTTATCGAGGGTAAGACCCTTAGAGATGTGCAGTCAGGTCAGTGCTCTCCTTCCTGCAAGGGAGGTTGGAGGGCCGGCTGTCCCCTTCCACCTTGAAAGTGTGTGGCCGTCAGAGTGGCACATCACTTCGCAGTGGATGGTATGTTTCTAGGGAAGCATGACCTGATCATCAGGTTCCTCAGAGGTGCCAAGAGGTTGAATCATCCTAGGCCATGTCTTATTCCCTCATGGGATCTCTCTGTGGTTGTGGTCTTGCTGGGCTTACCGAGAGCTCCTTTTGAGCCATTGGAGTCATTTGAACTTAGAGCCCTCTCACTGAAGACGGTGCTCCTGACAGTGTTCACCTCAATCAAGACTTGCGGGCATTCTCTGTCAGAGAAACATGCCTCGAGTCCAGTCCGGCAAACTCTCGTGTGATCCTGAGACCCCAGCGGGGATACATGCCCAAAGTTCCTACTACCCCTTTTAGGGACCAAATGGTACCATTTAGTCCCCAATGGTCTGCAAAATATTTGTATACAAAAAGTTTTCACTTTTTCAAAAATGTACATTTGTCATACAATTATCCATAATAAGTTATTAATTATGTCTATGGAATTTGTTAAGCCTTTTAACAACAGTGTGTGAAACTAAAACTAAAACTATTACAAATAAAACATATATGTAAATACACTATATTGCCAAAAGTTTTGGGATGCCTGTCTTTACATGCACATGAGCTTTAATGCCATCCCATTCTTAATCCGTAGGGTTTAATATGGAGTCGGCCCACCCTTTGCAGCTCTAACAGCTTCAGCTCTTCTGGGAAGGCTTTCCTCAAGGTTTAGGAGTGTGTTTATGGGAATTCTTCTAGAAGTGCATTTGTGAGGTCAGGCACTGATGTTGGACGAGAAGGCCTGGCTCGCAGTCTCCGCTCTAATTCATCCCAAAGGTGTTCTATCGGGATGAGGTCAGGACTCTGTGCAGGCCAGTCCAGTTCCTCCACACCAAACTCGCTCATCCATGTCTTTATGGAGCGACGCTTTGTGCACTGGAGCGCAGTCATGTTGGGACAGGAAGGGGCCGTCCCAAACTGATCCCACAAAGTTGGGAGCATGAAATTGTCCAAAATGTCTTGGTGAAGCATTAAGAGTTCCTTTCACTGGAACTAAGAGGCCAACCCCTGAAAAACAACCCCACCCCATAATCCCCCCTCCACCAAACTTTACACTTGGCACAATGCAGTCAGGCGAGTCCGTTCCCCTGGCAACCGCCAAACCCAGACTCGTCCATGGGATGGTCAGACAGAGAAGCGTGATTGGTCACTCAGAGAACACGTCTCACTGCTCTAGAGTCCAGTGGTGGCGTGCTTTACCCCACTGCATCCCACGCTTTGCATTGCTCTTGGTGATGTAAGGCTTGGATGAGCTGCTCGCCATGGAAACCCATTCCATGAAGCTCTCTCCGCACTGTTCTTGAGCTCATCTGAAGGCCACAGGAGTTTGGAGGTCTGGAGCGATTGACTCTGTAGAAAGTTGGTGACTTCTGCGCACTGTGACCCTCAGCATGCGCTGACCCCGCTCTGGGATTTCACTTCGTGGCTGAGTTGCTGTTGTTCCCAATCGCTTCCTCTTTGTTATAATCCCACTAACAGTTGAGCGTGGAATATTTAGTAGTGAGGAAATGTCAGGAATGGCCTTATTGCACAGGTGGCAACCTATCCCGGTCCCACGCTTGAGTTCACTGAGCTCCTGAGAGCGAGCCATTCTCTCACAAATGTGTGTAGAAGCGTCTGCATGCCTAGTGCTTGATTTATACACCTGTGGCCATGAAGGGATTGAACACCTGAACTCTGGGATCTGGAGGGGCGGCACAATACTTCTGGCAATATAGTGTATATATGACCATTTAAATAGAGTGGAAATAGAATAAAATATAAATATTAGATGAAAGACTTCAAATTTAAAGTTTAGTACTTTGCAATTTGTTGAAGTACTAAAATCAGTCAAATAAGTAATACAATTCTCATTTACCTTTAGTTTAAGTACAAAAATAACTAAATAAAATAAAACTTAAACACTATATTGACATTTTTAAAAAGACAAAAACACACAACATTGAAACGTTAACTAAAATTAAAATGAAAACAGAAGAAGCAATAATAGAATATCAGGGATTGTAAAATAACACTGGCTCAAGGTCTAACAGAACTTTCAAGCATGATGCAAGACTCGAGAATCTGTGATGTATATGAATACACAGAAGTGCACTCTCTTTCTTTCTCTCTCTCTTTCTCTCACACACACACACACACACACACACACACACACACTTGCTGTACTTTGTTTCTCTGTCTCTGCTCACATGAGCTTTTTTGGGCTCTTTTAATGAATTCTGCCCATATGCCCCGAGCAGCTGCCGCGATGCCCCTTCCTCCCCCACCCGCCGAGCTGTGAAGTGCCCATCCATGTACAGACAACCTCTAGCTGTCTCTCTCAGGGATGGCAGCGCCCACCGCCGTTCGCTGGCACCACGCGCACACAGCCAGTTTAGGAGGCGGCCGCTCAGATTAAAGCCCTGTGATAGCGGGTAACTGACCCGCCTCACACAAGCGCTCCCAGAACCGAGCCGTCGGACTGAGGATTAGGTGACAGAGAGAGAGAGAGAGAGAGACGTTTGGCATGAGACTGAGTCCAGCTCCTCAAAGTCACCTCTCTCTTTCTCTCTGAAACCAGCGTTTTATCTGTCTCCATCTTACCGCATCTCTTATCAAAGAGATAATCACCAAAATATGATAATTTGTACCCTCATGTTGTTCCTGTAAAAGAAGATGTTGGGCAGAATGTCTGAGCTGCTCTTTTACATACAAAGTGTATGGTGATTTATACTGTCCAATGTTCATTTAGATCCTGTAACGTCTACTGTATCATATTTGATACGCACAAGGCCTCTGAATGAGCAACCCTTAAGATAACTTATATTTCAGTCCATTCCTCACACAGACCTCTATAAAATATTGTGATATTATTCCATGTTTGTCCTTTGGAGCTTGTCGAGATTGGTGGAGAAAAACCATGTGAATAAATGATGACATTATTTGTGAGTGAACTGTTCCTTAAAGACAAGAGAAGGTCTTGTGCAAGAGTTCATACATAACTCGAGTGTTCAAAAGTCTTCAGTGTCACATGACCCTTCACTAATCATTCTCATATGAGGATCTGATGATCAACACACATTTATGATTATTATCAGTGTGGAAAACTCTTGTGCTGCTTCAGATTTTTGTATTTCTCAGGATTCGTTGATGAATATAAAGTTTGAAATAACAGCATTTATTTGAAATGGGATCTTTTGTATCATTATAAAAATCTTTACTGTCACATTTGATCAATTTAATGCATTTTCACTGAATAAAATGTTTTTTAATGTTAATGTATATTTTGACATGTTCTGAATTAACGCAGTTTAATCTCCTGATCTATTACTATACGCCTCAAATATCAGTGTTATGAATGCGTCATTAATGACTTATCAATCAGAAGAAAGTATTTTTGCTCAGCGGTCTTTTCCTCCTGTCTCTCATTCTCGTGGCTAGTAAAAGGAACCAGGGGAAGTCATATATCTTTATTAAAAATGCCCTGTGGTCCAGAGCTCCGTGTATTTGGATGGAGTCGGATGCTTAATTGTCGTTCAGAATGGAGATAATTGTTCTAATATGTTTGGGTGGTGACAGAAGCTCCTCCGTCTTATCTGCTCTCAGTATCGCCCATCCATACGACGCAGGGCAATATACGGCCGTGTAATTAAAGTGTAAGAAAATGTGCAGATGGAGCGATACGGGAGAGTGAGGGGTGCGGACAGACGTGACCAAGCGTGGAAGTCACGGGATGTTATGAGGAGACGCTTATCCCTGCCGGAGCACGTGCCGGGCCTCAGGTCTCAACCTCTTATCAGGGGCCGTATTGTTTGATTCCTCGCTGGCTTCTGATTACGAGAACATCCCAGGACAGGAGAACGCACATGACTTCAGCAGAATGACCAGGACTAGCCATCTCATCAAGAGGAATCAAATGCTCATTTTTATATTTGGGCAGTGTAGTGTAAAAATAAATTTAAACAACTCTAAGGGTCCTATCATACACCGGCGCAATGCAACAACAGGAGTGACGCGAGTGTGTTCTGCTGGTCTCAGCCGGTCGCAGTTCTCATGTTCATGTTCAGCTCCTCGGTGTTTAAATATCAAATGCAAATCTGTTCACCCATGGGCGTCTGGTCTGATCACCAGGTGTGTGAGTGTGAGTGTGTGTGTGTGTGTGTGTGTGTGTGTGTGTGTGTGTGTGTGTGTGTGTGTGTGTGTGTGTGTGAACACCAGGTGTGTTCAGGAGCATTACTGGAGCGTTGCTATTGTGAGGAACTGAAAACCACTGACTATGACCAACACACACCTGCTCTAAAGTCAACAGTGCAGTATTTATGTGTTATTTAAAGGGTGTGTTAGTAATATGAGCCTGTACAACACACACACACACACACTCTCTCTCTCTGGAGAAGCATTCAGTCTCTCCTTATGCCAATAGTGAATCCGCTCATGGTGGAGCACAACTGGCTTTTAAAGGGAAAGGGAGATGAGACTCTGATTGGTTCATTGCACGTTACGCCCAAGCATTTTTACAGTGGCATCAATAACTGAAAACTGTTGCTTAATGCAAACCATCAATATAAGTCCAAGATGACTGCCACTGTAACATAAATCAAGCATTACGCTTCAGGCTCATATGGTCACATCTGTCCAGATCCAGAAACACCAATCAGCTTCCAGGACCGTATCTGTTTTGTAATGTCTTCTGATCTTTATTATATTCATGCGTTTTTATGAGTTGTGCACTGCCTGTTGAAAGGCTTTAAAAAGTAATGCCAGATTGTCTGGTTGAAAAAAGGACACTTTTAGAATGGCTCTAATTTACATGTATTTCCCCTCATGCCGTGACTATCGGAAACGTATTCAAAATCTATATGATCTAAAAGTGAACAAATACTACACAGTATATTTGTGTTTGATATCATTGGAAATGTCTTAGTGCGACTGGTACAAATATCTCATCTCCACAGAAGCAAACAAGAACATATTAAAGGTTTTAAGAGTTTAAAGAGATGTTGCATAGTATGGTAGGTGTGGCTCTCAACCATTTGGTCTTTTGTCAATACAGGTCTGAGACAGCGATTACATGTAAATTCCCTTTGTTAACATATGTTTCCATTTGAAAGAGGTGACTGTCTGGTCTGAGTACTTAAGGTGATGTAGCAGAAAGTTCAGGGGGCAATATTGTAATTCAGATTCGCCCGTAACGTTGTGTGTCCAGCCAACATTACGTATGGAAAGTCAGGAACGCATCTCTCACTCTTTACTTAAGAGTATTCAATATTTTGAGGATCTTTGAATTGATTATGTAATTGGAATTATACATTTACCTGACTGTTTAATAAATTGTTACATTTTGATTTATTCTGACTTACTCTGGATTTATTAATGGGTACTTCCCACAAAGAGGCAAACGGAATAATTAAATGTGTGTCTAACTATTAAACATAAATGACCAAATAACCAAATTGGCATTCTAATCTAAAATCTTAAATTATGATAAAATGGAGTCAGATAAAGAGGAATTGGAATTAAATCCATGTTGCCCAGCTGAGAACACTGAACGCGCAGATACCTTCACCCGCTCCTCGCTGCGCCACTGGAGCGATTTCAGCGGCCTTACAAACCTGAGAACTTTAATGCTTCTCATAACTCCAGTATCAGTGTAATATTCCTCCAGTGTAGATCAGCTGTTCTCTGTGTGAATATATAGTGCTTCTGTTCATTATCTGATCATAACTCCAGTATCAGTGTAATATTCCTCCAGTGTAGATCAGCTGTTCTCTGTGTGAATATATAGCGCTTCTGTTCATTATCTGATCATAACTCCAGTATCAGTGTAATATTCCTCCAGTGTAGATCAGCTGTTCTCTGTGTGAATATATAGTGCTTCTGTTCATTATCTGATCATAACTCCAGTATCAGTGTAATATTCCTCCAGTGTAGATCAGCTGTTCTCTGTGTGAATATATAGTGCTTCTGTTCATTATCTGATCATAACTCCAGTATCAGTGTAATATTCCTCCAGTGTAGATCAGCTGTTCTCTGTGTGAATATATAGCGCTTCTGTTCATTATCTGATCATAACTCCAGTATCAGTGTAATATTCCTCCAGTGTAGATCAGCTGTTCTCTGTGTGAATATATAGTGCTTCTGTTCATTATCTGATCATAACTCCAGTATCAGTGTAATATTCCTCCAGTGTAGATCAGCTGTTCTCTGTGTGAATATATAGTGCTTCTGTTCATTATCTGATCATAACTCCAGTATCAGTGTAATATTCCTCCAGTGTAGATCAGCTGTTCTCTGTGTGAATATATAGTGCTTCTGTTCATTATCTGATCATAACTCCAGTATCAGTGTAATATTCCTCCAGTGTAGATCAGCTGTTCTCTGTGTGAATATATAGCGCTTCTGTTCATTATCTGATCATAACTCCAGTATCAGTGTAATATTCCTCCAGTGTAGATCAGCTGTTCTCTGTGTGAATATATAGTGCTTCTGTTCATTATCTGATCATAACTCCAGTATCAGTGTAATATTCCTCCAGTGTAGATCAGCTGTTCTCTGTGTGAATATATAGTGCTTCTGTTCATTATCTGATCATAACTCCAGTATCAGTGTAATATTCCTCCAGTGTAGATCAGCTGTTCTCTGTGTGAATATATAGCGCTTCTGTTCATTATCTGATCATAACTCCAGTATCAGTGTAATATTCCTCCAGTGTAGATCAGCTGTTCTCTGTGTGAATATATAGCGCTTCTGTTCATTATCTGATCATAACTCCAGTATCAGTGTAATATTCCTCCAGTGTAGATCAGCTGTTCTCTGTGTGAATATATAGCGCTTCTGTTCATTATCTGATCATAACTCCAGTATCAGTGTAATATTCCTCAGTGTAGATCAGCTGTTCTCTGTGTGAATATATAGTGCTTCTGTTCATTATCTGATCATAACTCCAGTAGCAGTGTAATATTCCTCCAGTGTAGATCAGCTGTTCTCTGTGTGAATATATAGTGCTTCTGTTAATTATCTGATCATAACTCCAGTATCAGTGTAATATTCCTCCAGTGTAGATCGGCTGTTCTCTGTGTGAATATATAGCGCTTCTGTTCATTATCTGATCATAACTCCAGTATCAGTGTAATATTCCTCCAGTGTAGATCAGCTGTTCTCTGTGTGAATATATAGTGCTTCTGTTCATTATCTGATCATAACTCCAGTATCAGTGTAATATTCCTCCAGTGTAGATCAGCTGTTCTCTGTGTGAATATATAGCGCTTCTGTTCATTATCTGATCATAACTCCAGTATCAGTGTAATATTCCTCCAGTGTAGATCAGCTGTTCTCTGTGTGAATATATAGTGCTTCTGTTCATTATCTGATCATAACTCCAGTATCAGTGTAATATTCCTCCAGTGTAGATCAGCTGTTCTCTGTGTGAATATATAGTGCTTCTGTTCATTATCCGAACATAACTCCAGTATCAGTGTAATATTCCTCCAGTGTGGATCAGCTGTTCTCTGTGTGAATATATAGTGCTTCTGTTCATTATCTGATCATAACTCCAGTATCAGTGTAATATTCCTCAGTGTAGATCAGCTGTTCTCTGTGTGAATATATAGTGCTTCTGTTCATTATCTGATCATAACTCCAGTATCAGTGTAATATTCCTCCAGTGTAGATCAGCTGTTCTCTGTGTGAATATATAGTGCTTCTGTTCATTATCTGATCATAACTCCAGTATCAGTGTAATATTCCTCCAGAGTGGATCAGCTGTTCTCTGTGTGAATATATAGTGCTTCTGTTCATTATCTGATCATAACTCCAGTATCAGTGTAATACTTCTCCAGTGTAGATCAGCTGTTCTCTGTGTGAATATATAGTGCTTCTGTTCATTATCTGATCATAACTCCAGTATCAGTGTAATATTCCTCCAGTGTAGATCAGCTGTTCTCTGTGTGAATATATAGTGCTTCTGTTCATTATCTGATCATAACTCCAGTATCAGTGTAATATTCCTCCAGTGTAGATCAGCTGTTCTCTGTGTGAATATATAGTGCTTCTGTTCATTATCTGATCATAACTCCAGTATCAGTGTAATATTCCTCCAGTGTAGATCAGCTGTTCTCTGTGTGAATATATAGTGCTTCTGTTCATTATCTGATCATAACTCCAGTATCAGTGTAATATTCCTCAGTGTAGATCAGCTGTTCTCTGTGTGAATATATAGTGCTTCTGTTCATTATCTGATCATAACTCCAGTGTCAGTGTAATATTCCTCAGTGTAGATCAGCTGTTCTCTGTGTGAATATATAGTGCTTCTGTTCATTATCTGATCATAACTCCAGTATCAGTGTAATACTTCTCCGTAGATCAGCTGTTCTCTGTGTGAATATATAGTGCTTCTGTTCATTATCTGATCATAACTCCAGTATCAGTGTAATATTCCTCAGTGTAGATCAGCTGTTCTCTGTGTGAATATATAGTGCTTCTGTTCATTATCTGATCATAACTCCAGTATCAGTGTAATATTCCTCCAGTGTAGATCAGCTGTTCTCTGTGTGAATATATAGCGCTTCTGTTCATTATCTGATCATAACTCCAGTATCAGTGTAATATTCCTCCAGTGTAGATCAGCTGTTCTCTGTGTGAATATATAGCGCTTCTGTTCATTATCTGATCATAACTCCAGTATCAGTGTAATATTCCTCAGTGTAGATCAGCTGTTCTCTGTGTGAATATATAGTGCTTCTGTTCATTATCTGATCATAACTCCAGTATCAGTGTAATATTCCTCCAGTGTAGATCAGCTGTTCTCTGTGTGAATATATAGTGCTTCTGTTCATTATCTGATCATAACTCCAGTATCAGTGTAATATTCCTCCAGTGTAGATCAGCTGTTCTCTGTGTGAATATATAGCGCTTCTGTTCATTATCTGATCATAACTCCAGTATCAGTGTAATATTCCTCCAGTGTAGATCAGCTGTTCTCTGTGTGAATATATAGTGCTTCTGTTCATTATCTGATCATAACTCCAGTATCAGTGTAATATTCCTCCAGTGTAGATCAGCTGTTCTCTGTGTGAATATATAGTGCTTCTGTTCATTATCTGATCATAACTCCAGTATCAGTGTAATATTCCTCCAGTGTAGATCAGCTGTTCTCTGTGTGAATATATAGTGCTTCTGTTCATTATCTGATCATAACTCCAGTATCAATGTAATATTCCTCCAGTGTAGATCAGCTGTTCTCTGTGTGAATATATAGTGCTTCTGTTCATTATCTGATCATAACTCCAGTATCAGTGTAATATTCCTCCAGTGTAGATCAGCTGTTCTCTGTGTGAATATATAGTGCTTCTGTTCATTATCTGATCATAACTCCAGTATCAGTGTAATATTCCTCCAGTGTAGATCAGCTGTTCTCTGTGTGAATATATAGTGCTTCTGTTCATTATCTGATCATAACTCCAGTATCAGTGTAATATTCCTCCAGTGTAGATCAGCTGTTCTCTGTGTGAATATATAGTGCTTCTGTTCATTATCTGATCATAACTCCAGTATCAGTGTAATATTCCTCCAGTGTAGATCAGCTGTTCTCTGTGTGAATATATAGTGCTTCTGTTCATTATCTGATCATAACTCCAGTATCAGTGTAATATTCCTCCAGTGTAGATCAGCTGTTCTCTGTGTGAATATATAGTGCTTCTGTTCATTATCTGATCATAACTCCAGTATCAGTGTAATATTCCTCCAGTGTAGATCAGCTGTTCTCTGTGTGAATATATAGTGCTTCTGTTCATTATCTGATCATAACTCCAGTATCAGTGTAATATTCCTCCAGTGTAGATCAGCTGTTCTCTGTGTGAATATATAGTGCTTCTGTTCATTATCTGATCATAACTCCAGTATCAGTGTAATATTCCTCCAGTGTAGATCAGCTGTTCTCTGTGTGAATATATAGTGCTTCTGTTCATTATCCGATCATAACTCCAGTATCAGTGTAATATTCCTCCAGTGTAGATCAGCTGTTCTCTGTGTGAATATATAGTGCTTCTGTTCATTATCTGATCATAACTCCAGTATCAGTGTAATATTCCTCAGTGTAGATCAGCTGTTCTCTGTGTGAATATATAGTGCTTCTGTTCATTATCTGATCATAACTCCAGTATCAGTGTAATATTCCTCCAGTGTAGATCAGCTGTTCTCTGTGTGAATATATAGTGCTTCTGTTCATTATCTGATCATAACTCCAGTATCAGTGTAATATTCCTCCAGTGTAGATCAGCTGTTCTCTGTGTGAATATATAGTGCTTCTGTTCATTATCTGATCATAACTCCAGTATCAGTGTAATATTCCTCCAGTGTAGATCGGCTGTTCTCTGTGTGAATATATAGTGCTTCTGTTCATTATCTGATCATAACTCTAGTATCAGTGTAATATTCCTCCAGTGTAGATCGGCTGTTCTCTGTGTGAATATATAGTGCTTCTGTTCATTATCTGATCATAACTCTAGTATCAGTGTAATATTCCTCCAGTGTAGATCAGCTGTTCTCTGTGTGAATATATAGTGCTTCTGTTCATTATCTGATCATAACTCCAGTATCAGTGTAATATTCCTCCAGTGTAGATCAGCTGTTCTCTGTGTGAATATATAGTGCTTCTGTTCATTATCTGATCATAACTCCAGTATCAGTGTAATATTCCTCCAGTGTAGATCAGCTGTTCTCTGTGTGAATATATAGTGCTTTTGTTCATTATCCGATCATAACTCCAGTATCAGTGTAATATTCCTCCAGTGTGGATCAGCTGTTCTCTGTGTGAATATATAGTGCTTCTGTTCATTATCTGATCATAACTCCAGTATCAGTGTAATATTCCTCAGTGTAGATCAGCTGTTCTCTGTGTGAATATATAGTGCTTCTGTTCATTATCTGATCATAACTCCAGTATCAGTGTAATATTCCTCCAGGGTAGATCAGCTGTTCTTTGTGTGAATATATAGTGCTTCTTTTCATTATCTGATCATAACTCCAGTATCAGTGTAATATTCCTCCAGAGTGGATCAGCTGTTCTCTGTGTGAATATATAGTGCTTCTGTTCATTATCTGATCATAACTCCAGTATCAGTGTAATACTTCTCCAGTGTAGATCAGCTGTTCTCTGTGTGAATATATAGTGCTTCTGTTCATTATCTGATCATAACTCCAGTATCAGTGTAATATTCCTCCAGTGTAGATCAGCTGTTCTCTGTGTGAATATATAGTGCTTCTGTTCATTATCTGATCATAACTCCAGTATCAGTGTAATATTCCTCCAGTGTAGATCAGCTGTTCTCTGTGTGAATATATAGTGCTTCTGTTCATTATCCGATCATAACTCCAGTATCAGTGTAATATTCCTCCAGTGTGGATCAGCTGTTCTCTGTGTGAATATATAGTGCTTCTGTTCATTATCTGATCATAACTCCAGTATCAGTGTAATATTCCTCAGTGTAGATCAGCTGTTCTCTGTGTGAATATATAGTGCTTCTGTTCATTATCTGATCATAACTCCAGTATCAGTGTAATATTCCTCCAGTGTAGATCAGCTGTTCTCTGTGTGAATATATAGTGCTTCTGTTCATTATCTGATCATAACTCCAGTATCAGTGTAATATTCCTCCAGAGTGGATCAGCTGTTCTCTGTGTGAATATATAGTGCTTCTGTTCATTATCTGATCATAACTCCAGTATCAGTGAAATACTTCTCCAGTGTAGATCAGCTGTTCTCTGTGTGAATATATAGTGCTTCTGTTCATTATCTGATCATAACTCCAGTATCAGTGTAATATTCCTCCAGTGTAGATCAGCTGTTCTCTGTGTGAATATATAGTGCTTCTGTTCATTATCTGATCATATCTCCAGTATCAGTGTAATATTCCTCCAGTGTAGATCAGCTGTTCTCTGTGTGAATATATAGTGCTTCTGTTCATTATCTGATCATAACTCCAGTATCAGTGTAATATTCCTCCAGTGTAGATCAGCTGTTCTCTGTGTGAATATATAGTGCTTCTGTTCATTATCTGATCATAACTCCAGTATCAGTGTAATATTCCTCCAGTGTAGATCAGCTGTTCTCTGTGTGAATATATAGTGCTTCTGTTCATTATCTGATCATAACTCCAGTATCAGTGTAATATTCCTCCAGTGTAGATCAGCTGTTCTCTGTGTGAATATATAGTGCTTCTGTTCATTATCTGATCATAACTCCAGTATCAGTGTAATATTCCTCCAGTGTGGATCAGCTGTTCTCTGTGTGAATATATAGTGCTTCTGTTCATTATCTGATCATAACTCCAGTATCAGTGTAATATTCCTCAGTGTAGATCAGCTGTTCTCTGTGTGAATATATAGCGCTTCTGTTCATTATCTGATCATAACACCAGTATCAGTGTAATATTCCTCAGTGTAGATCGGCTGTTCTCTGTGTGAATATATAGTGCTTCTGTTCATTATCTGATCATAACTCCAGTATCAGTGTAATATTCCTCCAGTGTAGATCGGCTGTTCTCTGTGTGAATATATAGTGCTTCTGTTCATTATCTGATCATAACTCCAGTATCAGTGTAATATTCCTCCAGTGTAGATCAGCTGTTCTCTGTGTGAATATATAGTGCTTCTGTTCATTATCTGATCATAACTCCAGTATCAGTGTAATATTCCTCCAGTGTAGATCAGCTGTTCTCTGTGTGAATATATAGTGCTTCTGTTCATTATCTGATCATAACTCCAGTATCAGTGTAATATTCCTCCAGGGTAGATCAGCTGTTCTCTGTGTGAATATATAGTGCTTCTGTTCATTATCTGATCATAACTCCAGTATCAGTGTAATATTCCTCCAGTGTGGATCAGCTGTTCTCTGTGTGAATATATAGTGCTTCTGTTCATTATCTGATCATAACTCCAGTATCAGTGTAATATTCCTCCAGTGTAGATCAGCTGTTCTCTGTGTGAATATATAGTGCTTCTGTTCATTATCTGATCATAACTCCAGTATCAGTGTAATATTCCTCCAGTGTGGATCAGCTGTTCTCTGTGTGAATATATAGTGCTTCTGTTCATTATCTGATCATAACTCCAGCTGTTCTCTGTGTGAATATATAGTGCTTCTGTTCATTATCTGATCATAACTCCAGTATCAGTGTAATATTCCTCCAGTGTAGATCAGCTGTTCTCTGTGTGAATATATAGTGCTTCTGTTCATTATCTGATCATAACTCCAGTATCAGTGTAATATTCCTCCAGAGTGGATCAGCTGTTCTCTGTGTGAATATATAGTGCTTCTGTTCATTATCTGATCATAACTCCAGTATCAGTGTAATACTTCTTCAGTGTAGATCAGCTGTTCTCTGTGTGAATATATAGTGCTTCTGTTCATTATCTGATCATAACTCCAGTATCAGTGTAATATTCCTCCAGTGTAGATCAGCTGTTCTCTGTGTGAATATATAGTGCTTCTGTTCATTATCTGATCATAACTCCAGTATCAGTGTAATATTCCTCCAGTGTGGATCAGCTGTTCTCTGTGTGAATATATAGTGCTTCTGTTCATTATCTGATCATAACTCCAGTATCAGTGTAATATTCCTCCAGTGTAGATCAGCTGTTCTCTGTGTGAATATATAGTGCTTCTGTTCATTATCTGATCATAACTCCAGTATCAGTGTAATATTCCTCCAGTGTGGATCAGCTGTTCTCTGTGTGAATATATAGTGCTTCTGTTCATTATCTGATCATAACTCCAGCTGTTCTCTGTGTGAATATATAGTGCTTCTGTTCATTATCTGATCATAACTCCAGTATCAGTGTAATATTCCTCCAGTGTAGATCAGCTGTTCTCTGTGTGAATATATAGTGCTTCTGTTCATTATCTGATCATAACTCCAGTATCAGTGTAATATTCCTCCAGAGTGGATCAGCTGTTCTCTGTGTGAATATATAGTGCTTCTGTTCATTATCTGATCATAACTCCAGTATCAGTGTAATACTTCTTCAGTGTAGATCAGCTGTTCTCTGTGTGAATATATAGTGCTTCTGTTCATTATCTGATCATAACTCCAGTATCAGTGTAATATTCCTCCAGTGTAGATCAGCTGTTCTCTGTGTGAATATATAGTGCTTCTGTTCATTATCTGATCATAACTCCAGTATCAGTGTAATATTCCTCCAGTGTAGATCAGCTGTTCTCTGTGTGAATATATAGTGCTTCTGTTCATTATCTGATCATAACTCCAGTATCAGTGTAATATTCCTCCAGTGTAGATCAGCTGTTCTCTGTGTGAATATATAGTGCTTCTGTTCATTATCTGATCATAACTCCAGTATCAGTGTAATATTCCTCAGTGTAGATCAGCTGTTCTCTGTGTGAATATATAGTGCTTCTGTTCATTATCTGATCATAACTCCAGTATCAGTGTAATATTCCTCAGTGTAGATCAGCTGTTCTCTGTGTGAATATATAGTGCTTCTGTTCATTATCTGATCATAACTCCAGTATCAGTGTAATATTCCTCCAGTGTGGATCAGCTGTTCTCTGTGTGAATATATAGTGCTTCTGTTCATTATCTGATCATAACTCCAGCTGTTCTCTGTGTGAATATATAGTGCTTCTGTTCATTATCTGATCATAACTCCAGTATCAGTGTAATATTCCTCCAGTGTAGATCAGCTGTTCTCTGTGTGAATATATAGTGCTTCTGTTCATTATCTGATCATAACTCCAGTATCAGTGTAATATTCCTCCAGAGTGGATCAGCTGTTCTCTGTGTGAATATATAGTGCTTCTGTTCATTATCTGATCATAACTCCAGTATCAGTGTAATACTTCTTCAGTGTAGATCAGCTGTTCTCTGTGTGAATATATAGTGCTTCTGTTCATTATCTGATCATAACTCCAGTATCAGTGTAATATTCCTCCAGTGTAGATCAGCTGTTCTCTGTGTGAATATATAGTGCTTCTGTTCATTATCTGATCATAACTCCAGTATCAGTGTAATATTCCTCCAGTGTAGATCAGCTGTTCTCTGTGTGAATATATAGTGCTTCTGTTCATTATCTGATCATAACTCCAGTATCAGTGTAATATTCCTCCAGTGTAGATCAGCTGTTCTCTGTGTGAATATATAGTGCTTCTGTTCATTATCTGATCATAACTCCAGTATCAGTGTAATATTCCTCAGTGTAGATCAGCTGTTCTCTGTGTGAATATATAGTGCTTCTGTTCATTATCTGATCATAACTCCAGTGTCAGTGTAATATTCCTCAGTGTAGATCAGCTGTTCTCTGTGTGAATATATAGTGCTTCTGTTCATTATCTGATCATTACTCCAGTATCAGTGTAATACTTCTCCAGTGTAGATCAGCTGTTCTCTGTGTGAATATATAGTGCTTCTGTTCATTATCTGATCATAACTCCAGTATCAGTGTAATATTCCTCAGTGTAGATCAGCTGTTCTCTGTGTGAATATATAGTGCTTCTGTTCATTATCTGATCATAACTCCAGTATCAGTGTAATATTCCTCCAGTGTGGATCAGCTGTTCTCTGTGTGAATATATAGTGCTTCTGTTCATTATCCGATCATAACTCCAGTATCAGTGTAATATTCCTCCAGTGTGGATCAGCTGTTCTCTGTGTGAATATATAGTGCTTTTGTTCATTATCTGATCATAACTCCAGTATCAGTGTAATATTCCTCAGTGTAGATCAGCTGTTCTCTGTGTGAATATATAGTGCTTCTGTTCATTATCTGATCATAACTCCAGTATCAGTGTAATATTCCTCCAGTGTAGATCAGCTGTTCTCTGTGTGAATATATAGTGCTTCTGTTCATTATCTGATCATAACTCCAGTATCAGTGTAATATTCCTCCAGAGTGGATCAGCTGTTCTCTGTGTGAATATATAGTGCTTCTGTTCATTATCTGATCATAACTCCAGTATCAGTGTAATATTCCTCCAGTGTAGATCAGCTGTTCTCTGTGTGAATATATAGTGCTTCTGTTCATTATCTGATCATAACTCCAGTATCAGTGTAATATTCCTCAGTGTAGATCAGCTGTTCTCTGTGTGAATATATAGTGCTTCTGTTCATTATCTGATCATAACTCCAGTATCAGTGTAATATTCCTCAGTGTAGATCAGCTGTTCTCTGTGTGAATATATAGTGCTTCTGTTCATTATCTGATCATAACTCCAGTATCAGTGTAATATTCCTCCAGTGTGGATCAGCTGTTCTCTGTGTGAATATATAGTGCTTCTGTTCATTATCTGATCATAACTCCAGCTGTTCTCTGTGTGAATATATAGTGCTTCTGTTCATTATCTGATCATAACTCCAGTATCAGTGTAATATTCCTCCAGTGTAGATCAGCTGTTCTCTGTGTGAATATATAGTGCTTCTGTTCATTATCTGATCATAACTCCAGTATCAGTGTAATATTCCTCCAGAGTGGATCAGCTGTTCTCTGTGTGAATATATAGTGCTTCTGTTCATTATCTGATCATAACTCCAGTATCAGTGTAATACTTCTTCAGTGTAGATCAGCTGTTCTCTGTGTGAATATATAGTGCTTCTGTTCATTATCTGATCATAACTCCAGTATCAGTGTAATATTCCTCCAGTGTAGATCAGCTGTTCTCTGTGTGATTATATAGTGCTTCTGTTCATTATCTGATCATAACTCCAGTATCAGTGTAATATTCCTCCAGTGTAGATCAGCTGTTCTCTGTGTGAATATATAGTGCTTCTGTTCATTATCTGATCATAACTCCAGTATCAGTGTAATATTCCTCCAGTGTAGATCAGCTGTTCTCTGTGTGAATATATAGTGCTTCTGTTCATTATCTGATCATAACTCCAGTATCAGTGTAATATTCCTCAGTGTAGATCAGCTGTTCTCTGTGTGAATATATAGTGCTTCTGTTCATTATCTGATCATAACTCCAGTGTCAGTGTAATATTCCTCAGTGTAGATCAGCTGTTCTCTGTGTGAATATATAGTGCTTCTGTTCATTATCTGATCATTACTCCAGTATCAGTGTAATACTTCTCCAGTGTAGATCAGCTGTTCTCTGTGTGAATATATAGTGCTTCTGTTCATTATCTGATCATAACTCCAGTATCAGTGTAATATTCCTCAGTGTAGATCAGCTGTTCTCTGTGTGAATATATAGTGCTTCTGTTCATTATCTGATCATAACTCCAGTATCAGTGTAATATTCCTCCAGTGTGGATCAGCTGTTCTCTGTGTGAATATATAGTGCTTCTGTTCATTATCCGATCATAACTCCAGTATCAGTGTAATATTCCTCCAGTGTGGATCAGCTGTTCTCTGTGTGAATATATAGTGCTTTGTTCATTATCTGATCATAACTCCAGTATCAGTGTAATATTCCTCAGTGTAGATCAGCTGTTCTCTGTGTGAATATATAGTGCTTCTGTTCATTATCTGATCATAACTCCAGTATCAGTGTAATATTCCTCCAGTGTAGATCAGCTGTTCTCTGTGTGAATATATAGTGCTTCTGTTCATTATCTGATCATAACTCCAGTATCAGTGTAATATTCCTCCAGAGTGGATCAGCTGTTCTCTGTGTGAATATATAGTGCTTCTGTTCATTATCTGATCATAACTCCAGTATCAGTGTAATACTTCTCCAGTGTAGATCAGCTGTTCTCTGTGTGAATATATAGTGCTTCTGTTCATTATCTGATCATAACTCCAGTATCAGTGTAATATTCCTCCAGTGTAGATCAGCTGTTCTCTGTGTGAATATATAGTGCTTCTGTTCATTATCTGATCATAACTCCAGTATCAGTGTAATATTCCTCCAGTGTAGATCAGCTGTTCTCTGTGTGAATATATAGTGCTTCTGTTCATTATCTGATCATAACTCCAGTATCAGTGTAATATTCCTCCAGTGTAGATCAGCTGTTCTCTGTGTGAATATATAGTGCTTCTGTTCATTATCTGATCATAACTCCAGTATCAGTGTAATATTCCTCAGTGTAGATCAGCTGTTCTCTGTGTGAATATATAGTGCTTCTGTTCATTATCTGATCATAACTCCAGTGTCAGTGTAATATTCCTCAGTGTAGATCAGCTGTTCTCTGTGTGAATATATAGTGCTTCTGTTCATTATCTGATCATAACTCCAGTATCAGTGTAATACTTCTCCAGTGTAGATCAGCTGTTCTCTGTGTGAATATATAGTGCTTCTGTTCATTATCTGATCATAACTCCAGTATCAGTGTAATATTCCTCAGTGTAGATCAGCTGTTCTCTGTGTGAATATATAGTGCTTCTGTTCATTATTTGATCATAACTCCAGTATCAGTGTAATATTCCTCCAGTGTGGATCAGCTGTTCTCTGTGTGAATATATAGTGCTTCTGTTCATTATCTGATCATAACTCCAGTATCAGTGTAATACTTCTCCAGTGTAGATCAGCTGTTCTCTGTGTGAATATATAGTGCTTCTGTTCATTATCTGATCATAACTCCAGTATCAGTGTAATATTCCTCCAGTGTATATCAGCTGTTCTCTGTGTGAATATATAGTGCTTCTGTTCATTATCTGATCATAACTCCAGTATCAGTGTAATATTCCTCCAGTGTAGATCAGCTGTTCTCTGTGTGAATATATAGTGCTTCTGTTCATTATCTGATCATAACTCCAGTATCAGTGTAATATTCCTCCAGTGTAGATCAGCTGTTCTCTGTGTGAATATATAGCGCTTCTGTTCATTATCTGATCATAACTCCAGTATCAGTGTAATATTCCTCCAGTGTAGATCAGCTGTTCTCTGTGTGAATATATAGCGCTTCTGTTCATTATCTGATCATAACTCCAGTATCAGTGTAATATTCCTCCAGTGTAGATCAGCTGTTCTCTGTGTGAATATATAGCGCTTCTGTTCATTATCTGATCATAACTCCAGTATCAGTGTAATATTCCTCAGTGTAGATCAGCTGTTCTCTGTGTGAATATATAGTGCTTCTGTTCATTATCTGATCATATCTCCAGTATCAGTGTAATATTCCTCCAGTGTAGATCAGCTGTTCTCTGTGTGAATATATAGTGCTTCTGTTCATTATCTGATCATAACTCCAGTATCAGTGTAATATTCCTCCAGTGTAGATCAGCTGTTCTCTGTGTGAATATATAGTGCTTCTGTTCATTATCTGATCATAACTCCAGTATCAGTGTAATATTCCTCCAGTGTAGATCAGCTGTTCTCTGTGTGAATATATAGTGCTTCTGCTCATTATCTGATCATAACTCCAGTATCAGTGTAATATTCCTCCAGTGTAGATCAGCTGTTCTCTGTGTGAATATATAGTGCTTCTGTTCATTATCTGATCATAACTCCAGTATCAGTGTAATATTCCTCCAGTGTAGATCAGCTGTTCTCTGTGTGAATATATAGTGCTTCTGTTCATTATCTGATCATAACTCCAGTATCAGTGTAATATTCCTCCAGAGTGGATCAGCTGTTCTCTGTGTGAATATATAGTGCTTCTGTTCATTATCTGATCATAACTCCAGTATCAGTGTAATACTTCTTCAGTGTAGATCAGCTGTTCTCTGTGTGAATATATAGTGCTTCTGTTCATTATCTGATCATAACTCCAGTATCAGTGTAATATTCCTCCAGTGTAGATCAGCTGTTCTCTGTGTGAATATATAGTGCTTCTGTTCATTATCTGATCATAACTCCAGTATCAGTGTAATATTCCTCCAGTGTAGATCAGCTGTTCTCTGTGTGAATATATAGTGCTTCTGTTCATTATCTGATCATAACTCCAGTATCAGTGTAATATTCCTCAGTGTAGATCAGCTGTTCTCTGTGTGAATATATAGTGCTTCTGTTCATTATCTGATCATAACTCCAGTGTCAGTGTAATATTCCTCAGTGTAGATCAGCTGTTCTCTGTGTGAATATATAGTGCTTCTGTTCATTATCTGATCATAACTCCAGTATCAGTGTAATATTCCTCCAGTGTAGATCAGCTGTTCTCTGTGTGAATATATAGTGCTTCTGTTCATTATCTGATCATAACTCCAGTATCAGTGTAATATTCCTCAGTGTAGATCAGCTGTTCTCTGTGTGAATATATAGTGCTTCTGTTCATTATCTGATCATAACTCCAGTATCAGTGTAATATTCCTCCAGTGTAGATCAGCTGTTCTCTGTGTGAATATATAGTGCTTCTGTTCATTATCTGATCATAACTCCAGTATCAGTGTAATATTCCTCCAGTGTAGATCAGCTGTTCTCTGTGTGAATATATAGTGCTTCTGTTCATTATCTGATCATAACTCCAGTATCAGTGTAATATTCCTCCAGTGTAGATCAGCTGTTCTCTGTGTGAATATATAGTGCTTCTGTTCATTATCTGATCATAACTCCAGTATCAGTGTAATATTCCTCCAGTGTAGATCAGCTGTTCTCTGTGTGAATATATAGTGCTTCTGTTCATTATCTGATCATAACTCCAGTATCAGTGTAATATTCCTCCAGTGTAGATCAGCTGTTCTCTGTGTGAATATATAGTGCTTCTGTTCATTATCTGATCATAACTCCAGTATCAGTGTAATATTCCTCCAGTGTAGATCAGCTGTTCTCTGTGTGAATATATAGTGCTTCTGTTCATTATCTGATCATAACTCCAGTATCAGTGTAATATTCCTCAGTGTAGATCAGCTGTTCTCTGTGTGAATATATAGTGCTTCTGTTCATTATCTGATCATAACTCCAGTATCAGTGTAATATTCCTCAGTGTAGATCAGCTGTTCTCTGTGTGAATATATAGTGCTTCTGTTCATTATCTGATCATAACTCCAGTATCAGTGTAATATTCCTCCAGTGTAGATCAGCTGTTCTCTGTGTGAATATATAGTGCTTCTGTTCATTATCTGATCATAACTCCAGTATCAGTGTAATATTCCTCCAGTGTAGATCAGCTGTTCTCTGTGTGAATATATAGTGCTTCTGTTCATTATCTGATCATAACTCCAGTATCAGTGTAATATTCCTCCAGTGTAGATCAGCTGTTCTCTGTGTGAATATATAGTGCTTCTGTTCATTATCTGATCATAACTCCAGTATCAGTGTAATATTCCTCCAGTGTAGATCAGCTGTTCTCTGTGTGAATATATAGCGCTTCTGTTCATTATCTGATCATAACTCCAGTATCAGTGTAATATTCCTCCAGTGTAGATCAGCTGTTCTCTGTGTGAATATATAGTGCTTCTGTTCATTATCTGATCATAACTCCAGTATCAGTGTAATATTCCTCCAGTGTAGATCAGCTGTTCTCTGTGTGAATATATAGTGCTTCTGTTCATTATCTGATCATAACTCCAGTATCAGTGTAATATTCCTCCAGTGTAGATCAGCTGTTCTCTGTGTGAATATATAGTGCTTCTGTTCATTATCTGATCATAACTCCAGTATCAGTGTAATATTCCTCCAGTGTAGATCAGCTGTTCTCTGTGTGAATATATAGTGCTTCTGTTCATTATCTGATCATAACTCCAGTATCAGTGTAATATTCCTCAGTGTAGATCAGCTGTTCTCTGTGTGAATATATGGTGCTTCTGTTCATTATCTGATCATAACTCCAGTATCAGTGTAATATTCCTCCAGTGTAGATCAGCTGTTCTCTGTGTGAATATATAGTGCTTCTGTTCATTATCTGATCATAACTCCAGTATCAGTGTAATATTCCTCCAGTGTAGATCAGCTGTTCTCTGTGTGAATATATAGTGCTTCTGTTCATTATCTGATCATAACTCCAGTATCAGTGTAATATTCCTCCAGTGTAGATCAGCTGTTCTCTGTGTGAATATATAGTGCTTCTGTTCATTATCTGATCATAACTCCAGTATCAGTGTAATATTCCTCCAGTGTAGATCAGCTGTTCTCTGTGTGAATATATAGTGCTTCTGTTCATTATCTGATCATAACTCCAGTATCAGTGTAATATTCCTCAGTGTAGATCAGCTGTTCTCTGTGTGAATATATAGTGCTTCTGTTCATTATCTGATCATAACTCCAGTATCAGTGTAATATTCCTCCAGTGTAGATCAGCTGTTCTCTGTGTGAATATATAGTGCTTCTGTTCATTATCTGATCATAACTCCAGTATCAGTGTAATATTCCTCAGTGTAGATCAGCTGTTCTCTGTGTGAATATATAGTGCTTCTGTTCATTATCTGATCATAACTCCAGTATCAGTGTAATATTCCTCCAGTAGATCAGCTGTTCTCTGTGTGAATATATAGTGCTTCTGTTCATTATCTGATCATAACTCCAGTATCAGTGTAATATTCCTCCAGTGTAGATCAGCTGTTCTCTGTGTGAATATATAGTGCTTCTGTTCATTATCTGATCATAACTCCAGTATCAGTGTAATATTCCTCCAGTGTAGATCAGCTGTTCTCTGTGTGAATATATAGTGCTTCTGTTCATTATCTGATCATAACTCCAGTATCAGTGTAATATTCCTCCAGTGTAGATCAGCTGTTCTCTGTGTGAATATATAGTGCTTCTGTTCATTATCTGATCATAACTCCAGTATCAGTGTAATATTCCTCAGTGTAGATCAGCTGTTCTCTGTGTGAATATATAGTGCTTCTGTTCATTATCTGATCATAACTCCAGTATCAGTGTAATATTCCTCCAGTGTAGATCAGCTGTTCTCTGTGTGAATATATAGTGCTTCTGTTCATTATCTGATCATAACTCCAGTATCAGTGTAATATTCCTCAGTGTAGATCAGCTGTTCTCTGTGTGAATATATAGTGCTTCTGTTCATTATCTGATCATAACTCCAGTATCAGTGTAATATTCCTCCAGTGTAGATCAGATCTGTTCTCTGTGTGAATATATAGTGCTTCTGTTCATTATCTGATCATAACTCCAGTATCAGTGTAATATTCCTCCAGTGTAGATCAGCTGTTCTCTGTGTGAATATATAGTGCTTCTGTTCATTATCTGATCATAACTCCAGTATCAGTGTAATATTCCTCCAGTGTAGATCAGCTGTTCTCTGTGTGAATATATAGCGCTTCTGTTCATTATCTGATCATAACTCCAGTATCAGTGTAATATTCCTCCAGTGTAGATCAGCTGTTCTCTGTGTGAATATATAGTGCTTCTGTTCATTATCTGATCATAACTCCAGTATCAGTGTAATATTCCTCCAGTGTAGATCAGCTGTTCTCTGTGTGAATATATAGTGCTTCTGTTCATTATCTGATCATAACTCCAGTATCAGTGTAATATTCCTCAGTGTAGATCAGCTGTTCTCTGTGTGAATATATGTGCTTCTGTTCATTATCTGATCATAACTCCAGTATCAGTGTAATATTCCTCCAGTGTAGATCAGCTGTTCTCTGTGTGAATATATAGTGCTTCTGTTCATTATCTGATCATAACTCCAGTATCAGTGTAATATTCCTCAGTGTAGATCAGCTGTTCTCTGTGTGAATATATAGTGCTTCTGTTCATTATCTGATCATAACTCCAGTATCAGTGTAATATTCCTCCAGTGTAGATCAGCTGTTCTCTGTGTGAATATATAGTGCTTCTGTTCATTATCTGATCATAACTCCAGTATCAGTGTAATATTCCTCCAGTGTAGATCAGCTGTTCTCTGTGTGAATATATAGTGCTTCTGTTCATTATCTGATCATAACTCCAGTATCAGTGTAATATTCCTCAGTGTAGATCAGCTGTTCTCTGTGTGAATATATAGTGCTTCTGTTCATTATCTGATCATAACTCCAGTATCAGTGTAATATTCCTCAGTGTAGATCAGCTGTTCTCTGTGTGAATATACAGTGCTTCTGTTCATTATCTGATCATAACTCCAGTATCAGTGTAATATTCCTCAGTGTAGATCAGCTGTTCTCTGTGTGAATATATAGTGCTTCTGTTCATTATCTGATCATAACTCCAGTATCAGTGTAATATTCCTCCAGTGTAGATCAGCTGTTCTCTGTGTGAATATATAGTGCTTCTGTTCATTATCTGATCATAACTCCAGTATCAGTGTAATATTCCTCAGTGTAGATCAGCTGTTCTCTGTGTGAATATATAGTGCTTCTGTTCATTATCTGATCATAACTCCAGTATCAGTGTAATATTCCTCCAGTGTAGATCAGCTGTTCTCTGTGTGAATATATAGTGCTTCTGTTCATTATCTGATCATAACTCCAGTATCAGTGTAATATTCCTCCAGTGTAGATCAGCTGTTCTCTGTGTGAATATATAGTGCTTCTGTTCATTATCTGATCATAACTCCAGTATCAGTGTAATATTCCTCCAGTGTAGATCAGCTGTTCTCTGTGTGAATATATAGTGCTTCTGTTCATTATCTGATCATAACTCCAGTATCAGTGTAATATTCCTCCAGTGTAGATTAGCTGTTCTCTGTGTGAATATATAGTGCTTCTGTTCATTATCTGATCATAACTCCAGTATCAGTGTAATATTCCTCAGTGTAGATCAGCTGTTCTCTGTGTGAATATATAGTGCTTCTGTTCATTATCTGATCATAACTCCAGTATCAGTGTAATATTCCTCCAGTGTAGATCAGCTGTTCTCTGTGTGAATATATAGTGCTTCTGTTCATTATCTGATCATAACTCCAGTATCAGTGTAATATTCCTCAGTGTAGATCAGCTGTTCTCTGTGTGAATATATAGTGCTTCTGTTCATTATCTGATCATAACTCCAGTATCAGTGTAATATTCCTCAGTGTAGATCAGCTGTTCTCTGTGTGAATATATAGCGCTTCTGTTCATTATCTGATCATAACTCCAGTATCAGTGTAATATTCCTCCAGTGTAGATCAGCTGTTCTCTGTGTGAATATATAGTGCTTCTGTTCATTATCTGATCATAACTCCAGTATCAGTGTAATATTCCTCCAGTGTAGATCAGCTGTTCTCTGTGTGAATATATAGTGCTTCTGTTCATTATCTGATCATAACTCCAGTATCAGTGTAATATTCCTCCAGTGTAGATCAGCTGTTCTCTGTGTGAATATATAGTGCTTCTGTTCATTATCTGATCATAACTCCAGTATCAGTGTAATATTCCTCCAGTGTAGATCAGCTGTTCTCTGTGTGAATATATAGCGCTTCTGTTCATTATCTGATCATAACTCCAGTATCAGTGTAATATTCCTCCAGTGTAGATCAGCTGTTCTCTGTGTGAATATATAGTGCTTCTGTTCATTATCTGATCATAACTCCAGTATCAGTGTAATATTCCTCCAGTGTGGATCAGCTGTTCTCTGTGTGAATATATAGTGCTTCTGTTCATTATCTGATCATAACTCCAGTATCAGTGTAATATTCCTCAGTGTAGATCAGCTGTTCTCTGTGTGAATATATAGCGCTTCTGTTCATTATCTGATCATAACTCCAGTATCAGTGTAATATTCCTCCAGTGTAGATCAGCTGTTCTCTGTGTGAATATATAGTGCTTCTGTTCATTATCTGATCATAACTCCAGTATCAGTGTAATATTCCTCCAGTGTGGATCAGCTGTTCTCTGTGTGAATATATAGTGCTTCTGTTCATTATCTGATCATAACTCCAGTATCAGTGTAATATTCCTCAGTGTAGATCAGCTGTTCTCTGTGTGAATATATAGTGCTTCTGATCATTATCTGATCATAACTCCAGTATCAGTGTAATATTCCTCCAGTGTAGATCAGCTGTTCTCTGTGTGAATATATAGTGCTTCTGTTCATTATCTGATCATAACTCCAGTATCAGTGTAATATTCCTCCAGTGTAGATCAGCTGTTCTCTGTGTGAATATATAGTGCTTCTGTTCATTATCTGATCATAACTCCAGTATCAGTGTAATATTCTCCAGTGTAGATCAGCTGTTCTCTGTGTGAATATATAGTGCTTCTGTTCATTATCTGATCATAACTCCAGTATCAGTGTAATATTCCTCCAGTGTAGATCAGCTGTTCTCTGTGTGAATATATAGTGCTTCTGTTCATTATCTGATCATAACTCCAGTATCAGTGTAATATTCCTCCAGTGTAGATCAGCTGTTCTCTGTGTGAATATATAGCGCTTCTGTTCATTATCTGATCATAACTCCAGTATCAGTGTAATATTCCTCCAGTGTAGATCAGCTGTTCTCTGTGTGAATATATAGTGCTTCTGTTCATTATCTGATCATAACTCCAGTATCAGTGTAATATTCCTCCAGTGTAGATCAGCTGTTCTCTGTTTGAATATATAGTGCTTCTGCTCATTATCTGATCATAATTCCAGTATCAGTGTAATATTCCTCCAGTGTAGATCAGCTGTTCTCTGTGTGAATATATAGTGCTTCTGCTCATTATCTGATCATAACTGCAGTATCAGTGTAATATTCCTCCAGTGTAGATCAGCTGTTCTCTGTGTGAATAAATAGTGCTTCTGTTCATTATCTGATCATAACTCCAGTATCAGTGTAATATTCCTCCAGTGTAGATCAGCTGTTCTCTGTGTGAATATATACTGCTTCTGTTCATTATCTGATCATAACTCCAGTATCAGTGTAATATTCCTCCAGTGTAGATCAGCTGTTCTCTGTGTGAATATATAGTGCTTCTGTTCATTATCTGATCATAACTTCAGTATCAGTGTAATATTCCTCCAGTGTAGATCAGCTGTTCTCTGTGTGAATATATAGTGCTTCTGTTCATTATCTGATCATAACTCCAGTATCAGTGTAATATTCCTCAGTGTAGATCAGCTGTTCTCTGTGTGAATATATTGCTTCTGTTCATTATCTGATCATAACTCCAGTATCAGTGTAATATTCCTCAGTGTAGATCAGCTGTTCTCTGTGTGAATAAATAGTGCTTCTGTTCATTATCTGATCATAACTCCAGTATCAGTGTAATATTCCTCCAGTGTAGATCAGCTGTTCTCTGTGTGAATATATAGTGCTTCTGTTCATTATCTGATCATAACTCCAGTATCAGTGTAATATTCCTCCAGTGTAGATCAGCTGTTCTCTGTGTGAATATATAGTGCTTCTGTTCATTATCTGATCATAACTCCAGTATCAGTGTAATATTCCTCCAGTGTAGATCAGCTGTTCTCTGTGTGAATATATACTGCTTCTGTTCATTATCTGATCATAACTCCAGTATCAGTGTAATATTCCTCCAGTGTGGATCAGCTGTTCTCTGTGTGAATATATAGTGCTTCTGCTCATTATCTGATCATAACTCCAGTATCAGTGTAATATTCCTCAGTGTAGATCAGCTGTTCTCTGTGTGAATATATAGTGCTTCTGTTCATTATCTGATCATAACTCCAGTATCAGTGTAATATTCCTCCAGTGTAGATCAGCTGTTCTCTGTGTGAATATATAGTGCTTCTGTTCATTATCTGCTCATAACTTCCAGTATCAGTGTAATATTCCTCCAGTGTAGATCAGCTGTTCTCTGTGTGAATATATAGTGCTTCTGTTCATTATCTGATCATAACTCCAGTATCAGTGTAATATTCCTCCAGTGTAGATCAGCTGTTCTCTGTGTGAATATATAGCGCTTCTGTTCATTATCTGATCATAACTCCAGTATCAGTGTAATATTCCTCCAGTGTAGATCAGCTGTTCTCTGTGTGAATATATAGTGCTTCTGTTCATTATCTGATCATAACTCCAGTATCAGTGTAATATTCCTCCAGTGTAGATCAGCTGTTCTCTGTGTGAATATATATTGCTTCTGTTCATGATCTGATCATAACTCCAGTATCAGTGTAATACTTCTCCAGTGTAGATCAGCTGTTCTCTGTGTGAATATATAGTGCTTCTGTTCATTATCTGATCATAACTCCAGTATCAGTGTAATATTCCTCCAGTGTAGATCAGCTGTTCTCTGTGTGAATATATAGTGCTTCTGTTCATTATCTGATCATAACTCCAGTATCAGTGTAATATTCCTCCAGTGTAGATCAGCTGTTCTCTGTGTGAATATATAGTGCTTCTGTTCATTATCTGATCATAACTCCAGTATCAGTGTAATATTCCTCCAGTGTAGATCAGCTGTTCTCTGTGTGAATATATAGTGATTCTGTTCATTATCTGATCATAACTCCAGTATCAGTGTAATATTCCTCCAGTGTAGATCAGCTGTTCTCTGTGTGAATATGAGCTTCTGTTCATTATCTGATCATAACTCCAGTATCAGTGTAATATTCCTCCAGTGTAGATCAGCTGTTCTCTGTGTGAATATATAGTGCTTCTGTTCATTATCTGATCATAACTCCAGTATCAGTGTAATATTCCTCAGTGGAGATCAGCTGTTCTCTGTGTGAATATATAGTGCTTCTGTTCATTATCTGATCATAACTCCAGTATCAGTGTAATATTCTTTGGTGTAGATCAGCTGTTCTCTGTGTGAATATATAGCGCTTCTGTTCATTATCTGATCATAACTCCAGTATCAGTGTAATATTCCTCCAGTGTAGATCAGCTGTTCTCTGTGTGAATATATAGTGCTTCTGTTCATTATCTGATCATAACTCCAGTATCAGTGTAATATTCCTCCAGTGTAGATCAGCTGTTCTCTGTGTGAATATATAGTGCTTCTGTTCATTATCTGATCATAAACTCCAGTATCAGTGTAATATTCCTCCAGTGTAGATCAGCTGTTCTCTGTGTGAATATAGTGCTTCTGTTCATTATCTGATCATAACTCCAGTATCAGTGTAATATTCCTCCAGTGTAGGTCAGCTGTTCTCTGTGTGAATATATAGCGCTTCTGTTCATTATCTGATCATAACTCCAGTATCAGTGTAATATTCATCCAGTGTGGATCAGCTGTTCTCTGTGTGAATATATAGTGCTTCTGTAAATTATCTGATCATGACTCCACTATCAGTGTAATATTCCTCAAGTGTGGATCAGCTGTTCTCTGTGTGAATATATAGCGCTTCTGTTCATTATCTGATCATAACTCCAGTATCAGTGTAATATTCCTCCAGTGTAGATCAGCTGTTCTCTGTGTGAATATATAGCGCTTCTGTTCATTATCTGATCATAACTGCAGTATCAGTGTAATATTTCTCCAGTGTAGATCAGCTGTTCTCTGTGTTAATATATAGCGCTTCTGTTCATTATCTGATCATAACTCCAGTATCAGTGTAATATTCCTCCAGTGTGGATCAGCTGTTCTCTGTGTGAATATATAGTGCTTCTGTTCATTATCTGATCAAAACTCCAGTATCAGTGTAATATTCCTCTAGTGTAGATCAGCTGTTCTCTGTGTGAATATATAGTGCTTCTGTTCATTATCTGATCATAACTCCAGTATCAGTGTAATATTCCTCCAGTGTAGATCAGCTGTTCTCTGTGTGAATATATAGTGCTTCTGTTCATTATCTGATCATAACTCCAGTATCAGTGTAATATTCCTCAGTGTAGATCAGCTGTTCTCTGTGTGAATATATAGTGCTTCTGCTCATTATCTGATCATAACTCCAGTATCAGTGTAATATTCCTCCAGTGTAGATCAGCTGTTCTCTGTGTGAATATATAGCGCTTCTGTTCATTATCTGATCATAACTCCATTATCAGTGTAATATTCCTCCAGTGTAGATCAGCTGTTCTCTGTGTGAATATATAGCGCTTCTGCTCATTATCTGATCATAACTCCAGTATCAGTGTAATATACCTCCAGTGTAGATCAGCTGTTCTCTGTGTGAATATATAGTGCTTCTGTTCATTATCTGATCATAACTCCAGTATCAGTGTAATATTCCTCCAGTGTAGATCGGCTGTTCTCTGTGTGAATATATAGCGCTTCTGTTCATTATCTGATCATAACTCCAGTATCAGTGTAATATTCCTCAAGTGTAGATCGGCTGTTCTCTGTGTGAATATATAGCGCTTCTGCTTATTATCTGATCATAACTCCAGTATCAGTGTAATATTCCTCCAGTGTAGATCAGCTGTTCTCTGTGTGAATATATAGTGCTTCTGCTCATTATCTGATCATAACTCCAGTATCAGTGTAATATTCCTCAGTGTAGATCAGCTGTTCTCTGTGTGAATATATAGTGCTTCTGTTCATTATCTGATCATAACTCCAGTATCAGTGTAATATTCCTCAGTGTAGATCAGCTGTTCTCTGTGTGAATATATAGTGCTTCTGCTCATTATCTGATCATAACTCCAGTATCAGTGTAATATTCCTCCAGTGTAGATCGGCTGTTCTCTGCGTGAATATATAGCGCTTCTGTTCATTATCTGATCATAACTCCAGTATCAGTGTAATATTCCTCCAGTGTAGATCAGCTGTTCTCTGTGTGAATATATAGTGCTTCTGTTCATTATCCGATCATAACTCCAGTATCAGTGTAATATTCCTCCAGTGTAGATCAGCTGTTCTCTGTGTGAATATATAGTGCTTCTGTTCATTATCTGATCATAACTCCAGTACCAGTGTAATATTCCTCAGTGTAGATCAGCTGTTCTCTGTGTGAATATATAGTGCTTCTGTTCATTATCTGATCATAACTCCAGTATCAGTGTAATATTCCTCAGTGTAGATCAGCTGTTCTCTGTGTGAATATATAGTGCTTCTGCTCATTATCTGATCATAACTCCAGTATCAGTGTAATATTCCTCAGTGTAGATCAGCTGTTCTCTGTGTGAATATATAGTGCTTCTGTTCATTATCTGATCATAACTCCAGTATCAGTGTAATATTCCTCAGTGTAGATCAGCTGTTCTCTGTGTGAATATATAGTGCTTCTGCTCATTATCTGATCATAACTCCAGTATCAGTGTAATATTCCTCCAGTGTAGATCGGCTGTTCTCTGTGTGAATATATAGCGCTTCTGTTCATTATCTGATCATAACTCCAGTATCAGTGTAATATTCCTCCAGTGTAGATCAGCTGTTCTCTGTGTGAATATATAGTGCTTCTGTTCATTATCCGATCATAACTCCAGTATCAGTGTAATATTCCTCCAGTGTGGATCAGCTGTTCTCTGTGTGAGTATATAGTGCTTCTGTTCATTATCCGATCATAACTCCAGTATCAGTGTAATATTCCACCAGTGTAGATCAGCTGTTCTCTGTGTGAATAAATAGTAATTCTGCTCATTATCTGATTATAACTCCAGTATCAGTGTAATATTCCTCCAGTGTAGATCAGCTGTTCTCTGTGTGAATATATAGCGCTTCTGTTCATTATCTGATCATAACTCCAGTATCAGTGTAATATTCCTCCAGTGTGGATCAGCTGTTCTCTGTGTGAATATATAGTGCTTCTGTTCATTATCTGATCATAACTCCAGTATCAGTGTAATATTCCACCAGTGTAGATCAGCTGTTCTCTGTGTGAATATATAGTGCTTCTGCTCATTATCTGATCATAACTCCAGTATCAGTGTAATATTCCTCCAGTGTAGATCAGCTGTTCTCTGTGTGCATATATAGTGCTTCTGCTCATTATCTGATCATAACTCCAGTATCAGTGTAATATTCCTCCAGTGTAGATCATCTGTTCTCTGTGTGCATATATAGTGCTTCTGCTCATTATCTGATCATAACTCCAGTATCAGTGTAATATTCCTCCAGTGTAGATTGGCTGTTCTCTGTGTGAATATATAGCGCTTCTGTTCATTATCTGATCATAACTCCAGTATCAGTGTAATATTCCTCCAGTGTAGATCAGCTTTTCTCTGTGTGAATATATAGTGCTTCTGCTCATTATCTGATCATAACTCCAGTATCAGTGTAATATTCCTCCAGTGTAGATCAGCTGTTCTCGGTGTGAATATATAGTGCTTCTGCTCATTATCTGATCATAACTCCAGTATCAGTGTAATATTCCTCCAGTGTAGATCAGCTGTTCTCTGTGTGAATATATAGTGCTTCTGCTCATTATCTGATCATAACTCCAGTATCAGTGTAATATTCCTCCAGTGTAGATCAGCTGTTCTCTGTGTGAATATTTAGTGCTTCTGTTCATTATCTGATCATAACTCCAGTGTCAGTGTAATATTCCTCCAGTGTAGATCAGCTGTTCTCTGTGTGAATATATAGTGCTTCTGCTCATTATCTGATCAAAACTCCATCATCAGTGTAATACTTCTCCAGTGTAGATCAGCTGTTCTCTGTGTGAATATATAGTGCTTCTGTTCATTATCTGACCATAACTCCAGTATCAGTGTAATATTCCTCCAGTGTAGATCAGCTGTTCTCTGTGTGAATATATAGTGCTTCTGCTCATTATCTGATCATAATTCCAGTATCAGTGTAATATTCCTCCAGTGTAGGTCAGCTGTTCTCTGTGTGAATATATAGCGCTTCTGTTCATTATCTGATCATAACTCCAGTATCAGTGTAATATTCATCCAGTGTGGATCAGCTGTTCTCTGTGTGAATATATAGTGCTTCTGTAAATTATCTGATCATGACTCCACTATCAGTGTAATATTCCTCAAGTGTGGATCAGCTGTTCTCTGTGTGAATATATAGCGCTTCTGTTCATTATCTGATCATAACTCCAGTATCAGTGTAATATTCCTCCATAGTGGATCAGCTGTTCTCTGTGTGCATATATAGTGCTTCTGCTCATTATCTGATCATAACTCCAGTATCAGTGTAATATTCCTCCAGTGTAGATCAGCTGTTCTCTGTGTGAATATTTAGTGCTTCTGTTCATTATCTGATCATAACTCCAGTGTCAGTGTAATATTCCTCCAGTGTAGATCAGCTGTTCTCTGTGTGAATATATAGTGCTTCTGCTCATTATCTGATCAAAACTCCATTATCAGTGTAATACTTCTCCAGTGTAGATCAGCTGTTCTCTGTGTGAATATATAGTGCTTCTGTTCATTATCTGACCATAATTCCAGTATCAGTGTAATATTCCTCCAGTGTAGGTCAGCTGTTCTCTGTGTGAATATATAGCGCTTCTGTTCATTATCTGATCATAACTCCAGTATCAGTGTAATATTCATTCAGTGTGGATCAGCTGTTCTCTGTGTGAATATATAGTGCTTCTGTTCATTATCTGATCATAACTCCACTATCAGTGTAATATTCCTCTAGTGTGGATCAGCTGTTCTCTGTGTGAATATATAGCGCTTCTGTTCATTATCTGATCATAACTCCAGTATCAGTGTAATATTCCTCCATAGTGGATCAGCTGTTCTCTGTGTGAATATATAGCGCTTCTGTTCATTATCTGATCATAACTCCAGTATCAGTGTAATATTCCTCCAGTGTAGATCAGCTGTTCTCTGTGTGAATATATAGTGCTTCTGTTCATTATCTGATCATAACTCCAGTATCAGTGTAATATTCCTCAGTGTAGATCAGCTGTTCTCTGTGTGAATATATAGTGCTTCTGCTCATTATCTGATCATAACTCCAGTATCAGTGTAATATTCCTCAGTGTAGATCAGCTGTTCTCTGTGTGAATATATAGTGCTTCTGTTCATTATCTGATCATAACTCCAGTATCAGTGTAATATTCCTCAGTGTAGATCAGCTGTTCTCTGTGTGAATATATAGTGCTTCTGCTCATTATCTGATCATAACTCCAGTGTCAGTGTAATATTCCTCCAGTGTAGATCGGCTGTTCTCTGCGTGAATATATAGCGCTTCTGTTCATTATCTGATCATAACTCCAGTATCAGTGTAATATTCCTCCAGTGTAGATCAGCTGTTCTCTGTGTGAATATATAGTGCTTCTGTTCATTATCCGATCATAACTCCAGTATCAGTGTAATATTCCTCCAGTGTGGATCAGCTGTTCTCTGTGTGAATATATAGTGCTTCTGTTCATTATCCGATCATAACTCCAGTATCAGTGTAATATTCCACCAGTGTAGATCAGCTGTTCTCTGTGTGAATAAATAGTAATTCTGCTCATTATCTGATCATAACTCCAGTATCAGTGTAATATTCCTCCAGTGTAGATCAGCTGTTCTCTGTGTGAATATATAGCGCTTCTGTTCATTATCTGATCATAACTCCAGTATCAGTGTAATATTCATCCAGTGTGGATCAGCTGTTCTCTGTGTGAATATATAGTGCTTCTGTTCATTATCTGATCATAACTCCAGTATCAGTGTAATATTCCTCCAGTGTAGATCAGCTGTTCTCGGTGTGAATATATAGTGCTTCTGCTCATTATCTGATCATAACTCCAGTATCAGTGTAATATTCCTCCAGTGTAGATCAGCTGTTCTCTGTGTGAATATATAGTGCTTCTGCTGATTATCTGATCATAACTCCAGTATCAGTGTAATATTCCTCCAGTGTAGATCAGCTGTTCTCTGTGTGAATATATAGTGCTTCTGCTCATTATCTGATCAAAACTCCATTATCAGTGTAATACTTCTCCAGTGTAGATCAGCTGTTCTCTGTGTGAATATATAGTGCTTCTGTTCATTATCTGACCATAACTCCAGTATCAGTGTAATATTCCTCCAGTGTAGATCAGCTGTTCTCTGTGTGAATATATAGTGCTTCTGCTCATTATCTGATCATAATTCCAGTATCAGTGTAATATTCCTCCAGTGTAGGTCAGCTGTTCTCTGTGTGAATATATAGCGCTTCTGTTCATTATCTGATCATAACTCCAGTATCAGTGTAATATTCATCCAGTGTGGATCAGCTGTTCTCTGTGTGAATATATAGTGCTTCTGTTCATTATCTGATCATAACTCCACTATCAGTGTAATATTCCTCCAGTGTGGATCAGCTGTTCTCTGTGTGAATATATAGCGCTTCTGTTCATTATCTGATCATAACTCCAGTATCAGTGTAATATTCCTCAGTGTAGATCAGCTGTTCTCTGTGTGAATATATAGTGCTTCTGTTCATTATATGATCATAACTCCAGTATCAGTGTAATATTCCTCAGTGTAGATCAGCTGTTCTCTGTGTGAATATATAGTGCTTCTGCTCATTATCTGATCATAACTCCAGTATCAGTGTAATATTCCTCCAGTGTAGATCGGCTGTTCTCTGCGTGAATATATAGCGCTTCTGTTCATTATCTGATCATAACTCCAGTATCAGTGTAATATTCCTCCAGTGTAGATCAGCTGTTCTCTGTGTGAATATATAGTGCTTCTGTTCATTATCCGATCATAACTCCAGTATCAGTGTAATATTCCTCCAGTGTAGATCAGCTGTTCTCTGTGTGAATATATAGTGCTTCTGTTCATTATCTGATCATAACTCCAGTACCAGTGTAATATTCCTCAGTGTAGATCAGCTGTTCTCTGTGTGAATATATAGTGCTTCTGTTCATTATCTGATCATAACTCCAGTATCAGTGTAATATTCCTCAGTGTAGATCAGCTGTTCTCTGTGTGAATATATAGTGCTTCTGCTCATTATCTGATCATAACTCCAGTATCAGTGTAATATTCCTCAGTGTAGATCAGCTGTTCTCTGTGTGAATATATAGTGCTTCTGTTCATTATCTGATCATAACTCCAGTATCAGTGTAATATTCCTCAGTGTAGATCAGCTGTTCTCTGTGTGAATATATAGTGCTTCTGCTCATTATCTGATCATAACTCCAGTATCAGTGTAATATTCCTCCAGTGTAGATCGGCTGTTCTCTGCGTGAATATATAGCGCTTCTGTTCATTATCTGATCATAACTCCAGTATCAGTGTAATATTCCTCCAGTGTAGATCAGCTGTTCTCTGTGTGAATATATAGTGCTTCTGTTCATTATCCGATCATAACTCCAGTATCAGTGTAATATTCCTCCAGTGTGGATCAGCTGTTCTCTGTGTGAATATATAGTGCTTCTGTTCATTATCCGATCATAACTCCAGTATCAGTGTAATATTCCACCAGTGTAGATCAGCTGTTCTCTGTGTGAATAAATAGTAATTCTGCTCATTATCTGATTATAACTCCAGTATCAGTGTAATATTCCTCCAGTGTAGATCAGCTGTTCTCTGTGTGAATATATAGCGCTTCTGTTCATTATCTGATCATAACTCCAGTATCAGTGTAATATTCCTCCAGTGTGGATCAGCTGTTCTCTGTGTGAATATATAGTGCTTCTGTTCATTATCTGATCATAACTCCAGTATCAGTGTAATATTCCACCAGTGTAGATCAGCTGTTCTCTGTGTGCATATATAGTGCTTCTGCTCATTATCTGATCATAACTCCAGTATCAGTGTAATATTCCTCCAGTGTAGATCATCTGTTCTCTGTGTGCATATATAGTGCTTCTGCTCATTATCTGATCATAACTCCAGTATCAGTGTAATATTCCTCCAGTGTAGATTGGCTGTTCTCTGTGTGAATATATAGCGCTTCTGTTCATTATCTGATCATAACTCCAGTATCAGTGTAATATTCCTCCAGTGTAGATCAGCTGTTCTCTGTGTGAATATATAGTGCTTCTGCTCATTATCTGATCATAACTCCAGTATCAGTGTAATATTCCTCCAGTGTAGATCAGCTGTTCTCGGTGTGAATATATAGTGCTTCTGCTCATTATCTGATCATAACTCCAGTATCAGTGTAATATTCCTCCAGTGTAGATCAGCTGTTCTCTGTGTGAATATATAGTGCTTCTGCTCATTATCTGATCATAACTCCAGTATCAGTGTAATATTCCTCCAGTGTAGATCAGCTGTTCTCTGTGTGAATATTTAGTGCTTCTGTTCATTATCTGATCATAACTCCAGTGTCAGTGTAATATTCCTCCAGTGTAGATCAGCTGTTCTCTGTGTGAATATATAGTGCTTCTGCTCATTATCTGATCAAAACTCCATTATCAGTGTAATACTTCTCCAGTGTAGATCAGCTGTTCTCTGTGTGAATATATAGTGCTTCTGTTCATTATCTGACCATAACTCCAGTATCAGTGTAATATTCCTCCAGTGTAGATCAGCTGTTCTCTGTGTGAATATATAGTGCTTCTGCTCATTATCTGATCATAATTCCAGTATCAGTGTAATATTCCTCCAGTGTAGGTCAGCTGTTCTCTGTGTGAATATATAGCGCTTCTGTTCATTATCTGATCATAACTCCAGTATCAGTGTAATATTCATCCAGTGTGGATCAGCTGTTCTCTGTGTGAATATATAGTGCTTCTGTAAATTATCTGATCATAACTCCACTATCAGTGTAATATTCCTCCAGTGTGGATCAGCTGTTCTCTGTGTGAATATATAGCGCTTCTGTTCATTATCTGATCATAACTCCAGTATCAGTGTAATATTCCTCCATAGTGGATCAGCTGTTCTCTGTGTGAATATATAGCGCTTCTGTTCATTATCTGATCATAACTCCAGTATCAGTGTAATATTCCTCCAGTGTAGATCAGCTGTTCTCTGTGTGAATATATAGTGCTTCTGCTCATTATCTGATCATAACTCCAGTATCAGTGTAATATTCCTCCAGTGTAGATCGGCTGTTCTCTGCGTGAATATATAGCGCTTCTGTTCATTATCTGATCATAACTCCAGTATCAGTGTAATATTACTCCAGTGTAGATCAGCTGTTCTCTGTGTGAATATATAGTGCTTCTGTTCATTATCCGATCATAACTCCAGTATCAGTGTAATATTCCTCCAGTGTGGATCAGCTGTTCTCGGTGTGAATATATAGTGCTTCTGTTCATTATCCGATCATAACTCCAGTATCAGTGTAATATTCCACCAGTGTAGATCAGCTGTTCTCTGTGTGAATAAATAGTAATTCTGCTCATTATCTGATCATAACTCCAGTATCAGTGTAATATTCCTCCAGTGTAGATCAGCTGTTCTCTGTGTGAATATATAGCGCTTCTGTTCATTATCTGATCATAACTCCAGTATCAGTGTAATATTCCTCCAGTGTGGATCAGCTGTTCTCTGTGTGAATATATAGTGCTTCTGTTCATTATCTGATCATAACTCCAGTATCAGTGTAATATTCCACCAGTGTAGATCAGCTGTTCTCTGTGTGAATAAATAGTAATTCTGCTCATTATCTGATCATAACTCCAGTATCAGTGTAATATTCCTCCAGTGTAGATCAGCTGTTCTCTGTGTGAATATATAGCGCTTCTGTTCATTATCTGATCATAACTCCAGTATCAGTGTAATATTCATCCAGTGTGGATCAGCTGTTCTCTGTGTGAATATATAGTGCTTCTGTTCATTATCTGATCATAACTCCAGTATCAGTGTAATATTCCTCCAGTGTAGATCAGCTGTTCTCGGTGTGAATATATAGTGCTTCTGCTCATTATCTGATCATAACTCCAGTATCAGTGTAATATTCCTCCAGTGTAGATCAGCTGTTCTCTGTGTGAATATATAGTGCTTCTGCTGATTATCTGATCATAACTCCAGTATCAGTGTAATATTCCTCCAGTGTAGATCAGCTGTTCTCTGTGTGAATATATAGTGCTTCTGCTCATTATCTGATCAAAACTCCATTATCAGTGTAATACTTCTCCAGTGTAGATCAGCTGTTCTCTGTGTGAATATATAGTGCTTCTGTTCATTATCTGACCATAACTCCAGTATCAGTGTAATATTCCTCCAGTGTAGATCAGCTGTTCTCTGTGTGAATATATAGTGCTTCTGCTCATTATCTGATCATAATTCCAGTATCAGTGTAATATTCCTCCAGTGTAGGTCAGCTGTTCTCTGTGTGAATATATAGCGCTTCTGTTCATTATCTGATCATAACTCCAGTATCAGTGTAATATTCATCCAGTGTGGATCAGCTGTTCTCTGTGTGAATATATAGTGCTTCTGTTCATTATCTGATCATAACTCCACTATCAGTGTAATATTCCTCCAGTGTGGATCAGCTGTTCTCTGTGTGAATATATAGCGCTTCTGTTCATTATCTGATCATAACTCCAGTATCAGTGTAATATTCCTCAGTGTAGATCAGCTGTTCTCTGTGTGAATATATAGTGCTTCTGTTCATTATCTGATCATAACTCCAGTATCAGTGTAATATTCCTCAGTGTAGATCAGCTGTTCTCTGTGTGAATATATAGTGCTTCTGCTCATTATCTGATCATAACTCCAGTATCAGTGTAATATTCCTCCAGTGTAGATCGGCTGTTCTCTGCGTGAATATATAGCGCTTCTGTTCATTATCTGATCATAACTCCAGTATCAGTGTAATATTCCTCCAGTGTAGATCAGCTGTTCTCTGTGTGAATATATAGTGCTTCTGTTCATTATCCGATCATAACTCCAGTATCAGTGTAATATTCCTCCAGTGTAGATCAGCTGTTCTCTGTGTGAATATATAGTGCTTCTGTTCATTATCTGATCATAACTCCAGTACCAGTGTAATATTCCTCAGTGTAGATCAGCTGTTCTCTGTGTGAATATATAGTGCTTCTGTTCATTATCTGATCATAACTCCAGTATCAGTGTAATATTCCTCAGTGTAGATCAGCTGTTCTCTGTGTGAATATATAGTGCTTCTGCTCATTATCTGATCATAACTCCAGTATCAGTGTAATATTCCTCAGTGTAGATCAGCTGTTCTCTGTGTGAATATATAGTGCTTCTGTTCATTATCTGATCATAACTCCAGTATCAGTGTAATATTCCTCAGTGTAGATCAGCTGTTCTCTGTGTGAATATATAGTGCTTCTGCTCATTATCTGATCATAACTCCAATATCAGTGTAATATTCCTCCAGTGTAGATCGGCTGTTCTCTGCGTGAATATATAGCGCTTCTGTTCATTATCTGATCATAACTCCAGTATCAGTGTAATATTCCTCCAGTGTAGATCAGCTGTTCTCTGTGTGAATATATAGTGCTTCTGTTCATTATCCGATCATAACTCCAGTATCAGTGTAATATTCCTCCAGTGTGGATCAGCTGTTCTCTGTGTGAATATATAGTGCTTCTGTTCATTATCCGATCATAACTCCAGTATCAGTGTAATATTCCACCAGTGTAGATCAGCTGTTCTCTGTGTGAATAAATAGTAATTCTGCTCATTATCTGATTATAACTCCAGTATCAGTGTAATATTCCTCCAGTGTAGATCAGCTGTTCTCTGTGTGAATATATAGCGCTTCTGTTCATTATCTGATCATAACTCCAGTATCAGTGTAATATTCCTCCAGTGTGGATCAGCTGTTCTCTGTGTGAATATATAGTGCTTCTGTTCATTATCTGATCATAACTCCAGTATCAGTGTAATATTCCACCAGTGTAGATCAGCTGTTCTCTGTGTGCATATATAGTGCTTCTGCTCATTATCTGATCATAACTCCAGTATCAGTGTAATATTCCTCCAGTGTAGATCATCTGTTCTCTGTGTGCATATATAGTGCTTCTGCTCATTATCTGATCATAACTCCAGTATCAGTGTAATATTCCTCCAGTGTAGATTGGCTGTTCTCTGTGTGAATATATAGCGCTTCTGTTCATTATCTGATCATAACTCCAGTATCAGTGTAATATTCCTCCAGTGTAGATCAGCTGTTCTCTGTGTGAATATATAGTGCTTCTGCTCATTATCTGATCATAACTCCAGTATCAGTGTAATATTCCTCCAGTGTAGATCAGCTGTTCTCGGTGTGAATATATAGTGCTTCTGCTCATTATCTGATCATAACTCCAGTATCAGTGTAATATTCCTCCAGTGTAGATCAGCTGTTCTCTGTGTGAATATATAGTGCTTCTGCTCATTATCTGATCATAACTCCAGTATCAGTGTAATATTCCTCCAGTGTAGATCAGCTGTTCTCTGTGTGAATATTTAGTGCTTCTGTTCATTATCTGATCATAACTCCAGTGTCAGTGTAATATTCCTCCAGTGTAGATCAGCTGTTCTCTGTGTGAATATATAGTGCTTCTGCTCATTATCTGATCAAAACTCCATTATCAGTGTAATACTTCTCCAGTGTAGATCAGCTGTTCTCTGTGTGAATATATAGTGCTTCTGTTCATTATCTGACCATAACTCCAGTATCAGTGTAATATTCCTCCAGTGTAGATCAGCTGTTCTCTGTGTGAATATATAGTGCTTCTGCTCATTATCTGATCATAATTCCAGTATCAGTGTAATATTCCTCCAGTGTAGGTCAGCTGTTCTCTGTGTGAATATATAGCGCTTCTGTTCATTATCTGATCATAACTCCAGTATCAGTGTAATATTCATCCAGTGTGGATCAGCTGTTCTCTGTGTGAATATATAGTGCTTCTGTAAATTATCTGATCATAACTCCACTATCAGTGTAATATTCCTCCAGTGTGGATCAGCTGTTCTCTGTGTGAATATATAGCGCTTCTGTTCATTATCTGATCATAACTCCAGTATCAGTGTAATATTCCTCCATAGTGGATCAGCTGTTCTCTGTGTGAATATATAGCGCTTCTGTTCATTATCTGATCATAACTCCAGTATCAGTGTAATATTCCTCCAGTGTAGATCAGCTGTTCTCTGTGTGAATATATAGTGCTTCTGCTCATTATCTGATCATAACTCCAGTATCAGTGTAATATTCCTCCAGTGTAGATCGGCTGTTCTCTGCGTGAATATATAGCGCTTCTGTTCATTATCTGATCATAACTCCAGTATCAGTGTAATATTACTCCAGTGTAGATCAGCTGTTCTCTGTGTGAATATATAGTGCTTCTGTTCATTATCCGATCATAACTCCAGTATCAGTGTAATATTCCTCCAGTGTGGATCAGCTGTTCTCGGTGTGAATATATAGTGCTTCTGTTCATTATCCGATCATAACTCCAGTATCAGTGTAATATTCCACCAGTGTAGATCAGCTGTTCTCTGTGTGAATAAATAGTAATTCTGCTCATTATCTGATCATAACTCCAGTATCAGTGTAATATTCCTCCAGTGTAGATCAGCTGTTCTCTGTGTGAATATATAGCGCTTCTGTTCATTATCTGATCATAACTCCAGTATCAGTGTAATATTCCTCCAGTGTGGATCAGCTGTTCTCTGTGTGAATATATAGTGCTTCTGTTCATTATCTGATCATAACTCCAGTATCAGTGTAATATTCCACCAGTGTAGATCAGCTGTTCTCTGTGTGCATATATAGTGCTTCTGCTCATTATCTGATCATAACTCCAGTATCAGTGTAATATTCCTCCAGTGTAGATCATCTGTTCTCTGTGTGCATATATAGTGCTTCTGCTCATTATCTGATCATAACTCCAGTATCAGTGTAATATTCCTCCAGTGTAGATCAGCTGTTCTCTGTGTGAATATTTAGTGCTTCTGTTCATTATCTGATCATAACTCCAGTGTCAGTGTAATATTCCTCCAGTGTAGATCAGCTGTTCTCTGTGTGAATATATAGTGCTTCTGCTCATTATCTGATCAAAACTCCATTATCAGTGTAATACTTCTCCAGTGTAGATCAGCTGTTCTCTGTGTGAATATATAGTGCTTCTGTTCATTATCTGACCATAACTCCAGTATCAGTGTAATATTCCTCCAGTGTAGATCAGCTGTTCTCTGTGTGAATATATAGTGCTTCTGCTCATTATCTGATCATAATTCCAGTATCAGTGTAATATTCCTCCAGTGTAGGTCAGCTGTTCTCTGTGTGAATATATAGCGCTTCTGTTCATTATCTGATCATAACTCCAGTATCAGTGTAATATTCATTCAGTGTGGATCAGCTGTTCTCTGTGTGAATATATAGTGCTTCTGTTCATTATCTGATCATAACTCCACTATCAGTGTAATATTCCTCCAGTGTGGATCAGCTGTTCTCTGTGTGAATATATAGCGCTTCTGTTCATTATCTGATCATAACTCCAGTATCAGTGTAATATTCCTCCATAGTGGATCAGCTGTTCTCTGTGTGAATATATAGCGCTTCTGTTCATTATCTGATCATAACTCCAGTATCAGTGTAATATTCCTCCAGTGTAGATCAGCTGTTCTCTGTGTGAATATATAGTGCTTCTGTTCATTATCTGATCATAACTCCAGTATCAGTGTAATATTCCTCAGTGTAGATCAGCTGTTCTCTGTGTGAATATATAGTGCTTCTGCTCATTATCTGATCATAACTCCAGTATCAGTGTAATATTCCTCAGTGTAGATCAGCTGTTCTCTGTGTGAATATATAGTGCTTCTGTTCATTATCTGATCATAACTCCAGTATCAGTGTAATATTCCTCAGTGTAGATCAGCTGTTCTCTGTGTGAATATATAGTGCTTCTGCTCATTATCTGATCATAACTCCAGTGTCAGTGTAATATTCCTCCAGTGTAGATCGGCTGTTCTCTGCGTGAATATATAGCGCTTCTGTTCATTATCTGATCATAACTCCAGTATCAGTGTAATATTCCTCCAGTGTAGATCAGCTGTTCTCTGTGTGAATATATAGTGCTTCTGTTCATTATCCGATCATAACTCCAGTATCAGTGTAATATTCCTCCAGTGTGGATCAGCTGTTCTCTGTGTGAATATATAGTGCTTCTGTTCATTATCCGATCATAACTCCAGTATCAGTGTAATATTCCACCAGTGTAGATCAGCTGTTCTCTGTGTGAATAAATAGTAATTCTGCTCATTATCTGATCATAACTCCAGTATCAGTGTAATATTCCTCCAGTGTAGATCAGCTGTTCTCTGTGTGAATATATAGCGCTTCTGTTCATTATCTGATCATAACTCCAGTATCAGTGTAATATTCCTCCAGTGTGGATCAGCTGTTCTCTGTGTGAATATATAGTGCTTCTGTTCATTATCTGATCATAACTCCAGTATCAGTGTAATATTCCACCAGTGTAGATCAGCTGTTCTCTGTGTGCATATATAGTGCTTCTGCTCATTATCTGATCATAACTCCAGTATCAGTGTAATATTCCTCCAGTGTAGATCATCTGTTCTCTGTGTGCATATATAGTGCTTCTGCTCATTATCCGATCATAACTCCAGTATCAGTGTAATATTCCTCCAGTGTAGATTGGCTGTTCTCTGTGTGAATATATAGCGCTCCTGTTCATTATCTGATCATAACTCCAGTATCAGTGTAATATTCCTCCAGTGTAGATCAGCTGTTCTCTGTGTGAATATATAGTGCTTCTGCTCATTATCTGATCATAACTCCAGTATCAGTGTAATATTCCTCCAGTGTAGATCAGCTGTTCTCTGTGTGAATATATAGTGCTTCTGCTGATTATCTGATCATAACTCCAGTATCAGTGTAATATTCCTCCAGTGTAGATCAGCTGTTCTCTGTGTGAATATATAGTGCTTCTGCTCATTATCTGATCAAAACTCCATTATCAGTGTAATACTTCTCCAGTGTAGATCAGCTGTTCTCTGTGTGAATATATAGTGCTTCTGTTCATTATCTGACCATAACTCCAGTATCAGTGTAATATTCCTCCAGTGTAGATCAGCTGTTCTCTGTGTGAATATATAGTGCTTCTGCTCATTATCTGATCATAATTCCAGTATCAGTGTAATATTCCTCCAGTGTAGGTCAGCTGTTCTCTGTGTGAATATATAGCGCTTCTGTTCATTATCTGATCATAACTCCAGTATCAGTGTAATATTCATCCAGTGTGGATCAGCTGTTCTCTGTGTGAATATATAGTGCTTCTGTTCATTATCTGATCATAACTCCACTATCAGTGTAATATTCCTCCAGTGTGGATCAGCTGTTCTCTGTGTGAATATATAGCGCTTCTGTTCATTATCTGATCATAACTCCAGTATCAGTGTAATATTCCTCCATAGTGGATCAGCTGTTCTCTGTGTGAATATATAGCGCTTCTGTTCATTATCTGATCATAACTCCAGTATCAGTGTAATATTCCTCCAGTGTAGATCGGCTGTTCTCTGTGTGAATATATAGCGCTTCTGTTCATTATCTGATCATAACTCCAGTATCAGTGTAATATTCCTCCAGTGTAGATCAGCTGTTCTCTGTGTGAATATATAGTGCTTCTGTTCATTATCTGATCATAACTCCAGTATCAGTGTAATATTCCTCCAGTGTAGATCAGCTGTTCTCTGTGTGAATATATAGTGCTTCTGTTCATTATCTGATCATAACTCCAGTATCAGTGTAATATTCCTCCAGTGTGGATCAGCTGTTCTCTGTGTGAATATATAGTGCTTCTGCTCATTATCTGATCATAACTCCAGTATCAGTGTAATATTCCTCCAGTGTAGATCAGCTGTTCTCTGTGTGAATATATAGTGCTTCTGCTCATTATCTGATCATAACTCCAGTATCAGTGTAATATTCCTCCAGTGTAGATCAGCTGTTCTCTGTGTGAATATATAGTGCTTCTGCTCATTATCTGATCATAACTCCAGTATCAGTGTAATATTCCTCCAGTGTAGATCAGCTGTTCTCTGTGTGAATATATAGTGCTTCTGTTCATTATCTGATCATAACTCCAGTGTCAGTGTAATATTCCTCCAGTGTAGATCAGCTGTTCTCTGTGTGAATATATAGTGCTTCTGTTCATTATCTGATCATAACTCCAGTGTCAGTGTAATATTTCTCCAGTGTAGATCAGCTGTTCTCTGTGTGAATATATAGTGCTTCTGTTCATTATCTGATCATAACTCCAGTATCAGTGTAATATTCCTCCAGTGTGGATCAGCTGTTCTCTGTGTGAATATATAGCGCTTCTGTTCATTATCTGATCATAACTCCAGTATCAGTGTAATATTCATCCAGTGGGGATCAGCTGTTCTCTGTGTGAATATATAGCGCTTCTGTTCATTATCTGATCATAACTCCAGTATCAGTGTAATATTCCTCCAGTGTAGATCAGCTGTTCTCTGTGTGAATATATAGCGCTTCTGTTCATTATCTGATCATAACTCCAGTATCAGTGTAATATTCCTCCAGTGTAGATCGGCTGTTCTCTGTGTGAATATATAGTGCTTCTGTTCATTATCTGATCATAACTCCAGTATCAGTGTAATATTCCTCCAGTGTAGATCAGCTGTTCTCTGTGTGAATATATAGTGCTTCTGCTCATTATCTGATCATAACTCCAGTATCAGTGTAATATTCCTCAGTGTAGATCAGCTGTTCTCTGTGTGAATATATAGTGCTTCTGTTCATTATCTGATCATAACTCCAGTATCAGTGTAATATTCCTCAGTGTAGATCAGCTGTTCTCTGTGTGAATATATAGTGCTTCTGCTCATTATCTGATCATAACTCCAGTATCAGTGTAATATTCCTCCAGTGTAGATCGGCTGTTCTCTGCGTGAATATATAGCGCTTCTGTTCATTATCTGATCATAACTCCAGTATCAGTGTAATATTCCTCCAGTGTAGATCAGCTGTTCTCTGTGTGAATATATAGTGCTTCTGTTCATTATCCGATCATAACTCCAGTATCAGTGTAATATTCCTCCAGTGTAGATCAGCTGTTCTCTGTGTGAATATATAGTGCTTCTGTTCATTATCTGATCATAACTCCAGTACCAGTGTAATATTCCTCAGTGTAGATCAGCTGTTCTCTGTGTGAATATATAGTGCTTCTGTTCATTATCTGATCATAACTCCAGTATCAGTGTAATATTCCTCAGTGTAGATCAGCTGTTCTCTGTGTGAATATATAGTGCTTCTGCTCATTATCTGATCATAACTCCAGTATCAGTGTAATATTCCTCAGTGTAGATCAGCTGTTCTCTGTGTGAATATATAGTGCTTCTGTTCATTATCTGATCATAACTCCAGTATCAGTGTAATATTCCTCAGTGTAGATCAGCTGTTCTCTGTGTGAATATATAGTGCTTCTGCTCATTATCTGATCATAACTCCAGTATCAGTGTAATATTCCTCCAGTGTAGATCGGCTGTTCTCTGCGTGAATATATAGCGCTTCTGTTCATTATCTGATCATAACTCCAGTATCAGTGTAATATTCCTCCAGTGTAGATCAGCTGTTCTCTGTGTGAATATATAGTGCTTCTGTTCATTATCCGATCATAACTCCAGTATCAGTGTAATATTCCTCCAGTGTGGATCAGCTGTTCTCTGTGTGAGTATATAGTGCTTCTGTTCATTATCCGATCATAACTCCAGTATCAGTGTAATATTCCACCAGTGTAGATCAGCTGTTCTCTGTGTGAATAAATAGTAATTCTGCTCATTATCTGATTATAACTCCAGTATCAGTGTAATATTCCTCCAGTGTAGATCAGCTGTTCTCTGTGTGAATATATAGCGCTTCTGTTCATTATCTGATCATAACTCCAGTATCAGTGTAATATTCCTCCAGTGTGGATCAGCTGTTCTCTGTGTGAATATATAGTGCTTCTGTTCATTATCTGATCATAACTCCAGTATCAGTGTAATATTCCACCAGTGTAGATCAGCTGTTCTCTGTGTGCATATATAGTGCTTCTGCTCATTATCTGATCATAACTCCAGTATCAGTGTAATATTCCTCCAGTGTAGATCATCTGTTCTCTGTGTGCATATATAGTAGTTCTGCTCATTATCTGATCATAACTCCAGTATCAGTGTAATATTCCTCCAGTGTAGATCAGCTGTTCTCGGTGTGAATATATAGTGCTTCTGCTCATTATCTGATCATAACTCCAGTATCAGTGTAATATTCCTCCAGTGTAGATCAGCTGTTCTCTGTGTGAATATATAGTGCTTCTGCTCATTATCTGATCATAACTCCAGTATCAGTGTAATATTCCTCCAGTGTAGATCAGCTGTTCTCTGTGTGAATATTTAGTGCTTCTGTTCATTATCTGATCATAACTCCAGTGTCAGTGTAATATTCCTCCAGTGTAGATCAGCTGTTCTCTGTGTGAATATATAGTGCTTCTGCTCATTATCTGATCAAAACTCCATTATCAGTGTAATACTTCTCCAGTGTAGATCAGCTGTTCTCTGTGTGAATATATAGTGCTTCTGTTCATTATCTGACCATAACTCCAGTATCAGTGTAATATTCCTCCAGTGTAGATCAGCTGTTCTCTGTGTGAATATATAGTGCTTCTGCTCATTATCTGATCATAATTCCAGTATCAGTGTAATATTCCTCCAGTGTAGGTCAGCTGTTCTCTGTGTGAATATATAGCGCTTCTGTTCATTATCTGATCATAACTCCAGTATCAGTGTAATATTCATCCAGTGTGGATCAGCTGTTCTCTGTGTGAATATATAGTGCTTCTGTAAATTATCTGATCATGACTCCACTATCAGTGTAATATTCCTCAAGTGTGGATCAGCTGTTCTCTGTGTGAATATATAGCGCTTCTGTTCATTATCTGATCATAACTCCAGTATCAGTGTAATATTCCTCCATAGTGGATCAGCTGTTCTCTGTGTGAATATATAGCGCTTCTGTTCATTATCTGATCATAACTCCAGTATCAGTGTAATATTCCTCCAGTGTAGATCAGCTGTTCTCTGTGTGAATATATAGTGCTTCTGCTCATTATCTGATCATAACTCCAGTATCAGTGTAATATTCCTCCAGTGTAGATCGGCTGTTCTCTGCGTGAATATATAGCGCTTCTGTTCATTATCTGATCATAACTCCAGTATCAGTGTAATATTCCTCCAGTGTAGATCAGCTGTTCTCTGTGTGAATATATAGTGCTTCTGTTCATTATCCGATCATAACTCCAGTATCAGTGTAATATTCCTCCAGTGTGGATCAGCTGTTCTCTGTGTGAATATATAGTGCTTCTGTTCATTATCCGATCATAACTCCAGTATCAGTGTAATATTCCACCAGTGTAGATCAGCTGTTCTCTGTGTGAATAAATAGTAATTCTGCTCATTATCTGATCATAACTCCAGTATCAGTGTAATATTCCTCCAGTGTAGATCAGCTGTTCTCTGTGTGAATATATAGCGCTTCTGTTCATTATCTGATCATAACTCCAGTATCAGTGTAATATTCCTCCAGTGTGGATCAGCTGTTCTCTGTGTGAATATATAGTGCTTCTGTTCATTATCTGATCATAACTCCAGTATCAGTGTAATATTCCACCAGTGTAGATCAGCTGTTCTCTGTGTGCATATATAGTGCTTCTGCTCATTATCTGATCATAACTCCAGTATCAGTGTAATATTCCTCCAGTGTAGATCATCTGTTCTCTGTGTGCATATATAGTGCTTCTGCTCATTATCTGATCATAACTCCAGTATCAGTGTAATATTCCTCCAGTGTAGATCAGCTGTTCTCTGTGTGAATATTTAGTGCTTCTGTTCATTATCTGATCATAACTCCAGTGTCAGTGTAATATTCCTCCAGTGTAGATCAGCTGTTCTCTGTGTGAATATATAGTGCTTCTGCTCATTATCTGATCAAAACTCCATTATCAGTGTAATACTTCTCCAGTGTAGATCAGCTGTTCTCTGTGTGAATATATAGTGCTTCTGTTCATTATCTGACCATAACTCCAGTATCAGTGTAATATTCCTCCAGTGTAGATCAGCTGTTCTCTGTGTGAATATATAGTGCTTCTGCTCATTATCTGATCATAATTCCAGTATCAGTGTAATATTCCTCCAGTGTAGGTCAGCTGTTCTCTGTGTGAATATATAGCGCTTCTGTTCATTATCTGATCATAACTCCAGTATCAGTGTAATATTCATTCAGTGTGGATCAGCTGTTCTCTGTGTGAATATATAGTGCTTCTGTTCATTATCTGATCATAACTCCACTATCAGTGTAATATTCCTCCAGTGTGGATCAGCTGTTCTCTGTGTGAATATATAGCGCTTCTGTTCATTATCTGATCATAACTCCAGTATCAGTGTAATATTCCTCCATAGTGGATCAGCTGTTCTCTGTGTGAATATATAGCGCTTCTGTTCATTATCTGATCATAACTCCAGTATCAGTGTAATATTCCTCCAGTGTAGATCAGCTGTTCTCTGTGTGAATATATAGTGCTTCTGTTCATTATCTGATCATAACTCCAGTATCAGTGTAATATTCCTCAGTGTAGATCAGCTGTTCTCTGTGTGAATATATAGTGCTTCTGCTCATTATCTGATCATAACTCCAGTATCAGTGTAATATTCCTCAGTGTAGATCAGCTGTTCTCTGTGTGAATATATAGTGCTTCTGTTCATTATCTGATCATAACTCCAGTATCAGTGTAATATTCCTCAGTGTAGATCAGCTGTTCTCTGTGTGAATATATAGTGCTTCTGCTCATTATCTGATCATAACTCCAGTGTCAGTGTAATATTCCTCCAGTGTAGATCGGCTGTTCTCTGCGTGAATATATAGCGCTTCTGTTCATTATCTGATCATAACTCCAGTATCAGTGTAATATTCCTCCAGTGTAGATCAGCTGTTCTCTGTGTGAATATATAGTGCTTCTGTTCATTATCCGATCATAACTCCAGTATCAGTGTAATATTCCTCCAGTGTGGATCAGCTGTTCTCTGTGTGAATATATAGTGCTTCTGTTCATTATCCGATCATAACTCCAGTATCAGTGTAATATTCCACCAGTGTAGATCAGCTGTTCTCTGTGTGAATAAATAGTAATTCTGCTCATTATCTGATCATAACTCCAGTATCAGTGTAATATTCCTCCAGTGTAGATCAGCTGTTCTCTGTGTGAATATATAGCGCTTCTGTTCATTATCTGATCATAACTCCAGTATCAGTGTAATATTCCTCCAGTGTGGATCAGCTGTTCTCTGTGTGAATATATAGTGCTTCTGTTCATTATCTGATCATAACTCCAGTATCAGTGTAATATTCCTCCAGTGTAGATCAGCTGTTCTCGGTGTGAATATATAGTGCTTCTGCTCATTATCTGATCATAACTCCAGTATCAGTGTAATATTCCTCCAGTGTAGATCAGCTGTTCTCTGTGTGAATATATAGTGCTTCTGCTGATTATCTGATCATAACTCCAGTATCAGTGTAATATTCCTCCAGTGTAGATCAGCTGTTCTCTGTGTGAATATATAGTGCTTCTGCTCATTATCTGATCAAAACTCCATTATCAGTGTAATACTTCTCCAGTGTAGATCAGCTGTTCTCTGTGTGAATATATAGTGCTTCTGTTCATTATCTGACCATAACTCCAGTATCAGTGTAATATTCCTCCAGTGTAGATCAGCTGTTCTCTGTGTGAATATATAGTGCTTCTGCTCATTATCTGATCATAATTCCAGTATCAGTGTAATATTCCTCCAGTGTAGGTCAGCTGTTCTCTGTGTGAATATATAGTTCTGTTCATTATCTGATCATAACTCCAGTATCAGTGTAATATTCATCCAGTGTGGATCAGCTGTTCTCTGTGTGAATATATAGTGCTTCTGTTCATTATCTGATCATAACTCCACTATCAGTGTAATATTCCTCCAGTGTGGATCAGCTGTTCTCTGTGTGAATATATAGCGCTTCTGTTCATTATCTGATCATAACTCCAGTATCAGTGTAATATTCCTCAGTGTAGATCAGCTGTTCTCTGTGTGAATATATAGTGCTTCTGTTCATTATCTGATCATAACTCCAGTATCAGTGTAATATTCCTCAGTGTAGATCAGCTGTTCTCTGTGTGAATATATAGTGCTTCTGCTCATTATCTGATCATAACTCCTGTATCAGTTTAATATTCCTCCAGTGTAGATCGGCTGTTCTCTGCGTGAATATATAGCGCTTCTGTTCATTATCTGATCATAACTCCAGTATCAGTGTAATATTCCTCCAGTGTAGATCAGCTGTTCTCTGTGTGAATATATAGTGCTTCTGTTCATTATCCGATCATAACTCCAGTATCAGTGTAATATTCCTCCAGTGTAGATCAGCTGTTCTCTGTGTGAATATATAGTGCTTCTGTTCATTATCTGATCATAACTCCAGTACCAGTGTAATATTCCTCAGTGTAGATCAGCTGTTCTCTGTGTGAATATATAGTGCTTCTGTTCATTATCTGATCATAACTCCAGTATCAGTGTAATATTCCTCAGTGTAGATCAGCTGTTCTCTGTGTGAATATATAGTGCTTCTGCTCATTATCTGATCATAACTCCAGTATCAGTGTAATATTCCTCAGTGTAGATCAGCTGTTCTCTGTGTGAATATATAGTGCTTCTGTTCATTATCTGATCATAACTCCAGTATCAGTGTAATATTCCTCAGTGTAGATCAGCTGTTCTCTGTGTGAATATATAGTGCTTCTGCTCATTATCTGATCATAACTCCAGTATCAGTGTAATATTCCTCCAGTGTAGATCGGCTGTTCTCTGCGTGAATATATAGCGCTTCTGTTCATTATCTGATCATAACTCCAGTATCAGTGTAATATTCCTCCAGTGTAGATCAGCTGTTCTCTGTGTGAATATATAGTGCTTCTGTTCATTATCCGATCATAACTCCAGTATCAGTGTAATATTCCTCCAGTGTGGATCAGCTGTTCTCTGTGTGAATATATAGTGCTTCTGTTCATTATCCGATCATAACTCCAGTATCAGTGTAATATTCCACCAGTGTAGATCAGCTGTTCTCTGTGTGAATAAATAGTAATTCTGCTCATTATCTGATTATAACTCCAGTATCAGTGTAATATTCCTCCAGTGTAGATCAGCTGTTCTCTGTGTGAATATATAGCGCTTCTGTTCATTATCTGATCATAACTCCAGTATCAGTGTAATATTCCTCCAGTGTGGATCAGCTGTTCTCTGTGTGAATATATAGTGCTTCTGTTCATTATCTGATCATAACTCCAGTATCAGTGTAATATTCCACCAGTGTAGATCAGCTGTTCTCTGTGTGCATATATAGTGCTTCTGCTCATTATCTGATCATAACTCCAGTATCAGTGTAATATTCCTCCAGTGTAGATCATCTGTTCTCTGTGTGCATATATAGTGCTTCTGTTCATTATCTGATCATAACTCCAGTATCAGTGTAATATTCCTCCAGTGTAGATCAGCTGTTCTCTGTGTGAATATATAGTGCTTCTGCTCATTATCTGATCATAACTCCAGTATCAGTGTAATATTCCTCCAGTGTAGATCAGCTGTTCTCTGTGAATATATAGTGCTTCTGCTCATTATCTGATCATAACTCCAGTATCAGTGTAATATTCCTCCAGTGTAGATCAGCTGTTCTCTGTGTGAATATATAGTGCTTCTGCTCATTATCTGATCATAACTCCAGTATCAGTGTAATATTCCTCCAGTGTAGATCAGCTGTTCTCTGTGTGAATATTTAGTGCTTCTGTTCATTATCTGATCATAACTCCAGTGTCAGTGTAATATTCCTCCAGTGTAGATCAGCTGTTCTCTGTGTGAATATATAGTGCTTCTGCTCATTATCTGATCAAAACTCCATTATCAGTGTAATACTTCTCCAGTGTAGATCAGCTGTTCTCTGTGTGAATATATAGTGCTTCTGTTCATTATCTGACCATAACTCCAGTATCAGTGTAATATTCCTCCAGTGTAGATCAGCTGTTCTCTGTGTGAATATATAGTGCTTCTGCTCATTATCTGATCATAATTCCAGTATCAGTGTAATATTCCTCCAGTGTAGGTCAGCTGTTCTCTGTGTGAATATATAGCGCTTCTGTTCATTATCTGATCATAACTCCAGTATCAGTGTAATATTCATCCAGTGTGGATCAGCTGTTCTCTGTGTGAATATATAGTGCTTCTGTAAATTATCTGATCATAACTCCACTATCAGTGTAATATTCCTCCAGTGTGGATCAGCTGTTCTCTGTGTGAATATATAGCGCTTCTGTTCATTATCTGATCATAACTCCAGTATCAGTGTAATATTCCTCCATAGTGGATCAGCTGTTCTCTGTGTGAATATATAGCGCTTCTGTTCATTATCTGATCATAACTCCAGTATCAGTGTAATATTCCTCCAGTGTAGATCAGCTGTTCTCTGTGTGAATATATAGTGCTTCTGCTCATTATCTGATCATAACTCCAGTATCAGTGTAATATTCCTCCAGTGTAGATCGGCTGTTCTCTGCGTGAATATATAGCGCTTCTGTTCATTATCTGATCATAACTCCAGTATCAGTGTAATATTCCTCCAGTGTAGATCAGCTGTTCTCTGTGTGAATATATAGTGCTTCTGTTCATTATCCGATCATAACTCCAGTATCAGTGTAATATTCCTCCAGTGTGGATCAGCTGTTCTCGGTGTGAATATATAGTGCTTCTGTTCATTATCCGATCATAACTCCAGTATCAGTGTAATATTCCACCAGTGTAGATCAGCTGTTCTCTGTGTGAATAAATAGTAATTCTGCTCATTATCTGATCATAACTCCAGTATCAGTGTAATATTCCTCCAGTGTAGATCAGCTGTTCTCTGTGTGAATATATAGCGCTTCTGTTCATTATCCGATCATAACTCCAGTATCAGTGTAATATTCCTCCAGTGTAGATCAGCTGTTCTCTGTGTGCATATATAGTGCTTCTGCTCATTATCTGATCATAACTCCAGTATCAGTGTAATATTCCTCCAGTGTAGATCATCTGTTCTCTGTGTGCATATATAGTGCTTCTGCTCATTATCTGATCATAACTCCAGTATCAGTGTAATATTCCTCCAGTGTAGATCAGCTGTTCTCTGTGTGAATATTTAGTGCTTCTGTTCATTATCTGATCATAACTCCAGTGTCAGTGTAATATTCCTCCAGTGTAGATCAGCTGTTCTCTGTGTGAATATATAGTGCTTCTGCTCATTATCTGATCAAAACTCCATTATCAGTGTAATACTTCTCCAGTGTAGATCAGCTGTTCTCTGTGTGAATATATAGTGCTTCTGTTCATTATCTGACCATAACTCCAGTATCAGTGTAATATTCCTCCAGTGTAGATCAGCTGTTCTCTGTGTGAATATATAGTGCTTCTGCTCATTATCTGATCATAATTCCAGTATCAGTGTAATATTCCTCCAGTGTAGGTCAGCTGTTCTCTGTGTGAATATATAGCGCTTCTGTTCATTATCTGATCATAACTCCAGTATCAGTGTAATATTCATTCAGTGTGGATCAGCTGTTCTCTGTGTGAATATATAGTGCTTCTGTTCATTATCTGATCATAACTCCACTATCAGTGTAATATTCCTCCAGTGTGGATCAGCTGTTCTCTGTGTGAATATATAGCGCTTCTGTTCATTATCTGATCATAACTCCAGTATCAGTGTAATATTCCTCCATAGTGGATCAGCTGTTCTCTGTGTGAATATATAGCGCTTCTGTTCATTATCTGATCATAACTCCAGTATCAGTGTAATATTCCTCCAGTGTAGATCAGCTGTTCTCTGTGTGAATATATAGTGCTTCTGTTCATTATCTGATCATAACTCCAGTATCAGTGTAATATTCCTCAGTGTAGATCAGCTGTTCTCTGTGTGAATATATAGTGCTTCTGCTCATTATCTGATCATAACTCCAGTATCAGTGTAATATTCCTCAGTGTAGATCAGCTGTTCTCTGTGTGAATATATAGTGCTTCTGTTCATTATCTGATCATAACTCCAGTATCAGTGTAATATTCCTCAGTGTAGATCAGCTGTTCTCTGTGTGAATATATAGTGCTTCTGCTCATTATCTGATCATAACTCCAGTGTCAGTGTAATATTCCTCCAGTGTAGATCGGCTGTTCTCTGCGTGAATATATAGCGCTTCTGTTCATTATCTGATCATAACTCCAGTATCAGTGTAATATTCCTCCAGTGTAGATCAGCTGTTCTCTGTGTGAATATATAGTGCTTCTGTTCATTATCCGATCATAACTCCAGTATCAGTGTAATATTCCTCCAGTGTGGATCAGCTGTTCTCTGTGTGAATATATAGTGCTTCTGTTCATTATCCGATCATAACTCCAGTATCAGTGTAATATTCCACCAGTGTAGATCAGCTGTTCTCTGTGTGAATAAATAGTAATTCTGCTCATTATCTGATCATAACTCCAGTATCAGTGTAATATTCCTCCAGTGTAGATCAGCTGTTCTCTGTGTGAATATATAGCGCTTCTGTTCATTATCTGATCATAACTCCAGTATCAGTGTAATATTCCTCCAGTGTGGATCAGCTGTTCTCTGTGTGAATATATAGTGCTTCTGTTCATTATCTGATCATAACTCCAGTATCAGTGTAATATTCCACCAGTGTAGATCAGCTGTTCTCTGTGTGCATATAGTGCTTCTGCTCATTATCTGATCATAACTCCAGTATCAGTGTAATATTCCTCCAGTGTAGATCATCTGTTCTCTGTGTGCATATATAGTGCTTCTGCTCATTATCTGATCATAACTCCAGTATCAGTGTAATATTCCTCCAGTGTAGATCAGCTGTTCTCTGTGTGAATATATAGCGCTTCTGTTCATTATCTGATCATAACTCCAGTATCAGTGTAATATTCCTCCAGTGTAGATCAGCTGTTCTCTGTGTGAATATATAGTGCTTCTGCTCATTATCTGATCATAACTCCAGTATCAGTGTAATATTCCTCCAGTGTAGATCAGCTGTTCTCTGTGTGAATATATAGTGCTTCTGCTGATTATCTGATCATAACTCCAGTATCAGTGTAATATTCCTCCAGTGTAGATCAGCTGTTCTCTGTGTGAATATATAGTGCTTCTGCTCATTATCTGATCAAAACTCCATTATCAGTGTAATACTTCTCCAGTGTAGATCAGCTGTTCTCTGTGTGAATATATAGTGCTTCTGTTCATTATCTGACCATAACTCCAGTATCAGTGTAATATTCCTCCAGTGTAGATCAGCTGTTCTCTGTGTGAATATATAGTGCTTCTGCTCATTATCTGATCATAATTCCAGTATCAGTGTAATATTCCTCCAGTGTAGGTCAGCTGTTCTCTGTGTGAATATATAGCGCTTCTGTTCATTATCTGATCATAACTCCAGTATCAGTGTAATATTCATCCAGTGTGGATCAGCTGTTCTCTGTGTGAATATATAGTGCTTCTGTTCATTATCTGATCATAACTCCACTATCAGTGTAATATTCCTCCAGTGTGGATCAGCTGTTCTCTGTGTGAATATATAGCGCTTCTGTTCATTATCTGATCATAACTCCAGTATCAGTGTAATATTCCTCCATAGTGGATCAGCTGTTCTCTGTGTGAATATATAGCGCTTCTGTTCATTATCTGATCATAACTCCAGTATCAGTGTAATATTCCTCCAGTGTAGATCGGCTGTTCTCTGTGTGAATATATAGCGCTTCTGTTCATTATCTGATCATAACTCCAGTATCAGTGTAATATTCCTCCAGTGTAGATCAGCTGTTCTCTGTGTGAATATATAGTGCTTCTGTTCATTATCTGATCATAACTCCAGTATCAGTGTAATATTCCTCCAGTGTAGATCAGCTGTTCTCTGTGTGAATATATAGTGCTTCTGTTCATTATCTGATCATAACTCCAGTATCAGTGTAATATTCCTCCAGTGGGGATCAGCTGTTCTCTGTGTGAATATATAGTGCTTCTGCTCATTATCTGATCATAACTCCAGTATCAGTGTAATATTCCTCCAGTGTAGATCAGCTGTTCTCTGTGTGAATATATAGTGCTTCTGCTCATTATCTGATCATAACTCCAGTATCAGTGTAATATTCCTCCAGTGTAGATCAGCTGTTCTCTGTGTGAATATATAGTGCTTCTGCTCATTATCTGATCATAACTCCAGTATCAGTGTAATATTCCTCCAGTGTAGATCAGCTGTTCTCTGTGTGAATATATAGTGCTTCTGTTCATTATCTGATCATAACTCCAGTATCAGTGTCAGTGTAATATTCCTCCAGTGTAGATCAGCTGTTCTCTGTGTGAATATATAGTGCTTCTGTTCATTATCTGATCATAACTCCAGTGTCAGTGTAATATTTCTCCAGTGTAGATCAGCTGTTCTCTGTGTGAATATATAGTGCTTCTGTTCATTATCTGACCATAACTCCAGTATCAGTGTAATATTCCTCCAGTGTAGATCAGCTGTTCTCTGTGTGAATATATAGTGCTTCTGCTCATTATCTGATCATAACTCCAGTATCAGTGTAATATTCCTCCAGTGTAGATCAGCTGTTCTCTGTGTGAATATATAGCTTCTGTTCATTATCTGATCATAACTCCAGTATCAGTGTAATATTCATCCAGTGTGGATCAGCTGTTCTCTGTGTGAATATATAGTGCTTCTGCTCATTATCTGATCATAACTCCAGTATCAGTGTAATATTCCTCCAGTGTGGATCAGCTGTTCTCTGTGTGAATATATAGCGCTTCTGTTCATTATCTGATCATAACTCCAGTATCAGTGTAATATTCATCCAGTGTGGATCAGCTGTTCTCTGTGTGAATATATAGCGCTTCTGTTCATTATCTGATCATAACTCCAGTATCAGTGTAATATTCCTCCAGTGTAGATCAGCTGTTCTCTGTGTGAATATATAGCGCTTCTGTTCATTATCTGATCATAACTCCAGTATCAGTGTAATATTCCTCCAGTGTAGATCGGCTGTTCTCTGTGTGAATATATAGTGCTTCTGTTCATTATCTGATCATAACTCCAGTATCAGTGTAATATTCCTCCAGTGTAGATCAGCTGTTCTCTGTGTGAATATATAGCGCTTCTGTTCATTATCTGATCATAACTCCAGTATCAGTGTAATATTCCTCCAGTGTGGATCAGCTGTTCTCCGTGTGAATATATAGTGCTTCTGCTCATTATCTGATCATAACTCCAGTATCAGTGTAATATTCCTCCAGTGTAGATCAGCTGTTCTCTGTGTGAATATATAGTGCTTCTGTTCATTATCTGATCATAACTCCAGTATCAGTGTAATATTCCTCCAGTGTAGATCAGCTGTTCTCTGTGTGAATATATAGTGCTTCTGTTCATTATCTGACCATAACTCCAGTATCAGTGTAATATTCCTCCAGTGTAGATCAGCTGTTCTCTGTGTGAATATATAGTGTTTCTGTTCATTATCTGATCATAACTCCAGTATCAGTGTAATATTCCTCCAGTGTAGATCGGCTGTTCTCTGTGTGAATATATAGTGCTTCTGTTCATTATCTGATCATAACTCCAGTATCAGTGTAATATTCCTCCAGTGTGGATCAGCTGTTCTCTGTGTGAATATATAGTGCTTCTGCTCATTATCTGATCAAAACTCCATTATCAGTGTAATACTTCTCCAGTGTAGATCAGCTGTTCTCTGTGTGAATATATAGTGCTTCTGTTTATTATCTGACCATAACTCCAGTATCAGTGTAATATTCCTCCAGTGTAGATCAGCTGTTCTCTGTGTGAATATATAGTGTTTCTGCTCATTATCTGATCATAATTCCAGTATCAGTGTAATATTCCTCCAGTGTAGGTCAGCTGTTCTCTGTGTGAATATATAGCGCTTCTGTTCATTATCTGATCATAACTCCAGTATCAGTGTAATATTCATCCAGTGTGGATCAGCTGTTCTCTGTGTGAATATATAGTGCTTCTGTTCATTATCTGATCATAACTCCACTATCAGTGTAATATTCCTCCAGTGTGGATCAGCTGTTCTCTGTGTGAATATATAGCGCTTCTGTTCATTATCTGATCATAACTCCAGTATCAGTGTAATATTCCTCCATAGTGGATCAGCTGTTCTCTGTGTGAATATATAGCGCTTCTGTTCATTATCTGATCATAACTCCAGTATCAGTGTAATATTCATCCAGTGTAGATCGGCTGTTCTCTGTGTGAATATATAGCGCTTCTGTTCATTATCTGATCATAACTCCAGTATCAGTGTAATATTCCTCCAGTGTAGATCAGCTGTTCTCTGTGTGAATATATAGCGCTTCTGTTCATTATCTGATCATAACTCCAGTATCAGTGTAATATTCATCCAGTGTGGATCAGCTGTTCTCTGTGTGAATATATAGCGCTTCTGTTCATTATCTGATCATAACTCCAGTATCAGTGTAATATTCCTCCAGTGTAGATCAGCTGTTCTCTGTGTGAATATATAGCGCTTCTGTTCATTATCTGATCATAACTCCAGTATCAGTGTAATATTCCTCCAGTGTAGATCGGCTGTTCTCTGTGTGAATATATAGTGCTTCTGTTCATTATCTGATCATAACTCCAGTATCAGTGTAATATTCCTCCAGTGTAGATCAGCTGTTCTCTGTGTGAATATATAGCGCTTCTGTTCATTATCTGATCATAACTCCAGTATCAGTGTAATATTCCTCCAGTGTGGATCAGCTGTTCTCCGTGTGAATATATAGTGCTTCTGCTCATTATCTGATCATAACTCCAGTATCAGTGTAATATTCCTCCAGTGTAGATCAGCTGTTCTCTGTGTGAATATATAGTGCTTCTGTTCATTATCTGATCATAACTCCAGTATCAGTGTAATATTCCTCCAGTGTAGATCGGCTGTTCTCTGTGTGAATATATAGTGCTTCTGTTCATTATCTGATCATAACTCCAGTATCAGTGTAATATTCCTCCAGTGTGGATCAGCTGTTCTCTGTGTGAATATATAGTGCTTCTGTTCATTATCTGATCATAACTCCAGTATCAGTGTAATATTCCTCCAGTGTAGATCAGCTGTTCTCTGTGTGAATATATAGTGCTTCTGTTCATTATCTGATCATAACTCCAGTATCAGTGTAATATTATCACATGCCTGTCCTGTCTTGTGTGCACATGTGGGTTTTGTTAGTGTGGCCATGTGCCTCTGTCATTGTCAGATCCCACCCCTTGTTATCTCGTTATTGGTTTAATTTGCCCCACCTGTGTTTGCCTCATTCCTGCTTGTTTTCTCCCTTTATAAGCTCCTGTGTGTTTGCAGTCCTTGTTGGATCGTTGTCTTGTCTCCGTCTCCTGCTTCCCGTTGAGTCCCTGCGTTGGTATGTTTTGAGTTTGTGTTATTTCATATTATGTGTTTCCCCTCGTGGGTGTTTTGTTTTGCATTTATGTTTTGTTTTGTAATAAATTCACTTCTATGCGCACTTGAGTCTTCACCTTAGTTTTCTTTAGTAATACGTGACAGAACGATCCGACCATGTCAAAGACTCAGCGAAAGAATGCACATCACCCACCAGCACCCACTGAATCATGCCCCCACTATGAACGTATCATGAGGTATCAGACTTTAGCATCCCTCCGCCAACAAGGAACCGATCTGAGAAAGTTTGCGGTCGAGTTCCTTGCAGCGGCGGAGGGATTGAAACTAAATGAAGGCCCTCTTAAGGACTTGTTCTTTTATGCGCTCAAAAGCCCTTGGACTGGATACTTAGAAGCGCTACAAAACGCTTCTTTTGGGGCAATGGTGGAGGGTCTTGCTCGCCTGCAGGAAAGAGAGGCCAGGGAGAGGAAACGCGTTCGGGGTCCCTATACCAGTAGTCCCGGTTCGGTGGATCGTGTTCGGTGGTCCCAGTCCCGGTGGGTCGTGTTCGGTGGTCCCAGTCCCGGTGGATCGTGTTCGGTGGTCCCTGTGCGGTGGATCGTGTTCGGTGGTCCCTGTGCCGGTGGATCGTGTTCCGGTGGTCCCTGTGCCGGTGGATCGTGTTCGTGGATCGTGTGCCGGTGGTCACTGGGCCGAGGGTCTGTGTTCCGGGTCCGGTGGTACTTAAGCGGAGGAGGAGAAGGAAGGCGCGCGCCGTGACTGTTCCGGTGGTCCCAGTCCCGGTGGGTCGTGTTCCGGTGGTCCCTGTGCCGGTGGATCGTGTTCCGGTGGTCCCAGTCCCGGTGGATCGTGTGCCGGTGGTCCCAGTTCCGGTGGTCCCAGTCCCGGTGGGTCGTGTTCGGTGGTCCCTGTGCCGGTGGATCGTGTTCGGTGGTCCCAGTCCCGGTGGATCGTGTTCGGGAGTCCTGATCCGGTGGTCCCGAGTCCGGACATAGCCTGGAGGGCTGTGACCGGATACTTTATGGTGGCCTTCTGGAGGGCTTGGGAGAAGCACAGGACTTTCTCCGAGCCCCAGAGGCAGTCCCGTGGTCCCAGTCCCGGTGGTCCCAGTCCCGGTCATAACTCCAGTATCAGTGTAATATTCCTCCAGTGTATATCAGCTGTTCTTTGTGTGAATATATAGTGCTTCTGTTCATTATCTGATCATAACTCCAGTATCAGTGTAATATTCCTCCAGTGTAGATCAGCTGTTTTCTGTGTGAATATATAGCGCTTCTGTTCATTATCTGATCATAACTCCAGTATCAGTGTAATATTCCTCCAGTGTAGATCAGCTGTTCTCTGTGTGAATATATAGCGCTTCTGTTCATTATCTGATCATAACTCCAGTATCAGTGTAATATTCCTCCAGTGTAGATCAGCTGTTCTCTGTGTGAATATATAGTGCTTCTGTTCATTATCTGATCATAACTCCAGTATCAGTGTAATATTCCTCCAGTGTAGATCAGCTGTTCTCTGTGTGAATATATAGTGCTTCTGTTCATTATCTGATCATAACTCCAGTATCAGTGTAATATTCCTCCAGTGTAGATCAGCTGTTCTCTGTGTGAATATATAGTGCTTCTGTTCATTATCTGATCATAACTCCAGTATCAGTGTAATATTTCTCCAGTGTAGATCAGCTGTTCTCTGTGTGAATATATAGTGCTTCTGTTCATTATCTGACCATAACTCCAGTATCAGTGTAATATTCCTCCAGTGTAGATCAGCTGTTCTCTGCGTGAATATATAGCGCTTCTGTTCATTATCTGATCATAACTCCAGTATCAGTGTAATATTCCTCCAGTGTTGATCAGCTGTTCTCTGTGTGAATATATAGTGCTTCTGTTCATTATCCGATCATAACTCCAGTATCAGTGTAATATTCCTCCAGTGTGGATCAGCTGTTCTCTGTGTGAATATATAGTGCTTCTGTTCATTATCCGATCATAACTCCAGTATCAGTGTAATATTCCACCAGTGTAGATCAGCTGTTCTCTGTGTGAATAAATAGTAATTCTGCTCATTATCTGATCATAACTCCAGTATCAGTGTAATATTCCTCCAGTGTAGATCAGCTGTTCTCTGTGTGAATATATAGCGCTTCTGTTCATTATCTGATCATAACTCCAGTATCAGTGTAATATTCCTCCAGTGTGGATCAGCTGTTCTCTGTGTGAATATATAGTGCTTCTGTTCATTATCTGATCATAACTCCAGTATCAGTGTAATATTCCACCAGTGTAGATCAGCTGTTCTCTGTGTGCATATATAGTGCTTCTGCTCATTATCTGATCATAACTCCAGTATCAGTGTAATATTCCTCCAGTGTAGATCATCTGTTCTCTGTGTGCATATATAGTGCTTCTGCTCATTATCTGATCATAACTCCAGTATCAGTGTAATATTCCTCCAGTGTAGATTGGCTGTTCTCTGTGTGAATATATAGCGCTTCTGTTCATTATCTGATCATAACTCCAGTATCAGTGTAATATTCCTCCAGTGTAGATCAGCTGTTCTCTGTGTGAATATATAGTGCTTCTGCTCATTATCTGATCATAACTCCAGTATCAGTGTAATATTCCTCCAGTGTAGATCAGCTGTTCTCGGTGTGAATATATAGTGCTTCTGCTCATTATCTGATCATAACTCCAGTATCAGTGTAATATTCCTCCAGTGTAGATCAGCTGTTCTCTGTGTGAATATATAGTGCTTCTGCTCATTATCTGATCATAACTCCAGTATCAGTGTAATATTCCTCCAGTGTAGATCAGCTGTTCTCTGTGTGAATATTTAGTGCTTCTGTTCATTATCTGATCATAACTCCAGTGTCAGTGTAATATTCCTCCAGTGTAGATCAGCTGTTCTCTGTGTGAATATATAGTGCTTCTGCTCATTATCTGATCATAATTCCAGTATCAGTGTAATATTCCTCCAGTGTAGGTCAGCTGTTCTCTGTGTGAATATATAGTGCTTCTGTTCATTATCTGATCATAACTCCAGTATCAGTGTAATATTCATCCAGTGGGGATCAGCTGTTCTCTGTGTGAATATATAGTGCTTCTGTTCATTATCTGATCATAACTCCACTATCAGTGTAATATTCCTCCAGTGTGGATCAGCTGTTCTCTGTGTGAATATATAGCGCTTCTGTTCATTATCTGATCATAACTCCAGTATCAGTGTAATATTCCTCCATAGTGGATCAGCTGTTCTCTGTGTGAATATATAGCGCTTCTGTTCATTATCTGATCATAACTCCAGTATCAGTGTAATATTCCTCCAGTGTAGATCAGCTGTTCTCTGTGTGAATATATAGTGCTTCTGTTCATTATCTGATCATAACTCCAGTATCAGTGTAATATTCCTCAGTGTAGATCAGCTGTTCTCTGTGTGAATATATAGTGCTTCTGCTCATTATCTGATCATAACTCCAGTATCAGTGTAATATTCCTCAGTGTAGATCAGCTGTTCTCTGTGTGAATATATAGTGCTTCTGTTCATTATCTGATCATAACTCCAGTATCAGTGTAATATTCCTCAGTGTAGATCAGCTGTTCTCTGTGTGAATATATAGTGCTTCTGCTCATTATCTGATCATAACTCCAGTATCAGTGTAATATTCCTCCAGTGTAGATTGGCTGTTCTCTGCGTGAATATATAGCGCTTCTGTTCATTATCTGATCATAACTCCAGTATCAGTGTAATATTCCTCCAGTGTAGATCAGCTGTTCTCTGTGTGAATATATAGTGCTTCTGTTCATTATCCGATCATAACTCCAGTATCAGTGTAATATTCCTCCAGTGTGGATCAGCTGTTCTCTGTGTGAATATATAGTGCTTCTGTTCATTATCCGATCATAACTCCAGTATCAGTGTAATATTCCACCAGTGTAGATCAGCTGTTCTCTGTGTGAATAAATAGTAATTCTGCTCATTATCTGATCATAACTCCAGTATCAGTGTAATATTCCTCCAGTGTAGATCAGCTGTTCTCTGTGTGAATATATAGCGCTTCTGTTCATTATCTGATCATAACTCCAGTATCAGTGTAATATTCCTCCAGTGTGGATCAGCTGTTCTCTGTGTGAATATATAGTGCTTCTGTTCATTATCTGATCATAACTCCAGTATCAGTGTAATATTCCACCAGTGTAGATCAGCTGTTCTCTGTGTGCATATATAATGCTTCTGCTCATTATCTGATCATAACTCCAGTATCAGTGTAATATTCCTCCAGTGTAGATCATCTGTTCTCTGTGTGCATATATAGTGCTTCTGCTCATTATCTGATCATAACTCCAGTATCAGTGTAATATTCCTCCAGTGTAGATTGGCTGTTCTCTGTGTGAATATATAGCGCTTCTGCTCATTATCTGATCATAACTCCAGTATCAGTGTAATATTATCACATGCCTGTCCTGTCTTGTGTGCACATGTGGGTTTTGTTAGTGTGGCCATGTGCCTCTGTCATTGTCAGATCCCACCCCTTGTTATCTCGTTATTGGTTTAATTTGCCCCACCTGTGTTTGCCTCATTCCCTGCTTGTTTTCCCTTTATAAGCTCCTTTGTGTTTGCAGTCCTTGTTGGATCGTTGTCTTGTCTCCGTCTCCTGCTTCCCGTTGAGTCCCTGCGTTGGTATGTTTTGAGTTTGTGTTATTTCATATTATGTGTTTCCCCTCGTGGGTGTTTTGTTTTGCATTTATGTTTAGTTTTGTAATAAATTCACTTCTATGCGCACTTGAGTCTTCACCTTAGTTTTCTTTTAGTAATACGTGACAGAACGATCCGACCATGTCAAAGACTCAGCGAAAGAATGCACATCACCCACCAGCACCCACTGAATCATGCCCCACTATGAACGTATCATGAGGTATCAGACTTTAGCATCCCTCCGCCAACAAGGAACCGATCTGAGAAAGTTTGCGGTCGAGTTCCTTGCAGCGGCAGAGGATTGAAACTAAATGAAGGCCCTCTTAAGGACTTGTTCTTTTATGCGCTCAAAAAGCCCTTGGAATGGATACTTAGAAGCGCTTACGAAAACGCTTCTTTTGGGGCAATGGTGGAGGTCTTGCTCGCCTGCAGGAAAGAGAGCCAGGAGAGGAAGCGCGTTCGGGGTCCCTATACCAGTAGTCCCGGTTCCGGTGGATCGTGTTCCGGTGGTCCCAGTCCCGGTGGGTCGTGTTCCGTGGTCCCAGTCCCGGTGGATCGTGTTCGGTGGTCCCTGTGCCGGTGGATCGTGTTCGGTGGTCCCTGTGCCGGTGGATCGTGTTCGGTGGTCCCTGTGCCGGTGGATCGTGTTCGTGGATCGTGTGCCGGTGGTCACTGGGCAGAGGGTCTGTGTTCTGGGTCCGGTGGTACTTGCGGAGGAGGAGAAGGAAGGCGCGCGCGTGACTGTTCCGTGGTCCCAGTCCCGGTAGGTCGTGTTCGGTGGTCCCTGTGCCGGTGGATCGTGTTCGGTGGTCCCAGTCCCGGTGGATCGTGTGCCGGTGGTCCCAGTTCCAGTGGTCCCAGTCCCGGTGGGTCGCGTGTTCCGGTGGTCCCTGTGCCGGTGGATCGTGTTCGGTGGTCCCAGTCCCGGTGGATCGTGTTCCGGGAGTCCTGATCCGGTGGTCCCGAGTCCGGACATAGCCTGGAGGGCTGTGACCGGATACTTTATGGTGGCCTTCTGGAGGGCTTGGGAGAAGCACAGGACTTTCTCCGAGCCCCAGAGGCAGTCCCGGTGGTCCCAGTCCCGGTGGTCCCAGTCCCGGTGGTCCCAGTCCCGGTCATAACTCCAGTATCAGTGTAATATTCCTCCAGTGTATATCAGCTGTTCTTTGTGTGAATATATAGTGCTTCTGTTCATTATCTGATCATAACTCCAGTATCAGTGTAATATTCCTCCTGTGTAGATCAGCTGTTCTCTGTGTGAATATATAGTGCTTCTGTTCATTATCTGATCATAACTCCAGTATCAGTGTAATATTCCTCCTGTGTAGATCAGCTGTTCTTTGTGTGAATCCCTGTTCCGGTGGACCCTGAGCCGACGGACCCGTTTCAGCGGACCCTGAGCCGGGCGGTCCCGTTCTGCCGGACCCTGAGTCGGGCGGTCCCGCTTCCGGCGGACCCTGAGTCGGGCGGTCCCGTTTCCGGGCGGACCCTGAGTCGGCGGTCCCGTTTCCGCGGACCCTGAGTCGGCGGTCCCGCTTTCCGGCGGACCCTGAGTCGGCGGTCCCGTTTCCGCGGACCCTGAGTCGGCGGTCCCGCTTTCCGCGGACCCTGAGTCGGCGGTCCCGCTTTCCGCGGACCCTGAGTCGGCGGTCCCGTTTCCGCGGACCCTGAGTCGGCGGTCCCGTTTCCAGCGGACCCTGAGTCGGCGGTCCCGTTTCCGCGGACCCTGAGTCGGCGGTCCCGTTTCAGCGGACCCTGAGTCGGCGGTCCCGTTTCCGCGGACCCTGAGTCGGGCGGTCCCGCTTCCGCGGACCTGAGTCGGGCGGTCCTGCTTCCGCGGACTCCTGAGCCGGGCGGTCCCGCTTTCTGCCGGACTCCTGAGCCGGGCGGTCCCGCTTTCCGGGCGGACTCCTGAGCCGGGCGGTCCGCTTTCTGCCGGACCCTGAGCCGGGCGGTCCCGCTTGCCGACCCTGAGCCGGGCGGTCCCGCTTCCGCGGACCTGAGCCGGGCGGTCCCGCTTCTGCCGGACCCTGAGCCGGCGGTCCCGTATATAGTGCTTCTGTTCATTATCCGATCATAACTCCAGTATCAGTGTAATATTCCACCAGTGTAGATCAGCTGTTCTCTGTGTGAATAAATAGTAATTCTGCTCATTATCTGATCATAACTCCAGTATCAGTGTAATATTCCTCCAGTGTAGATCAGCTGTTCTCTGTGTGAATATATAGCGCTTCTGTTCATTATCTGATCATAACTCCAGTATCAGTGTAATATTCCTCCAGTGTGGATCAGCTGTTCTCTGTGTGAATATATAGTGCTTCTGTTCATTATCTGATCATAACTCCAGTATCAGTGTAATATTCCACCAGTGTAGATCAGCTGTTCTCTGTGTGCATATATAATGCTTCTGCTCATTATCTGATCATAACTCCAGTATCAGTGTAATATTCCTCCAGTGTAGATCATCTGTTCTCTGTGTGCATATATAGTGCTTCTGCTCATTATCTGATCATAACTCCAGTATCAGTGTAATATTCCTCCAGTGTAGATTGGCTGTTCTCTGTGTGAATATATAGCGCTTCTGCTCATTATCTGATCATAACTCCAGTATCAGTGTAATATTATCACATGCCTGTCCTGTCTTGTGTGCACATGTGGGTTTTGTTAGTGTGGCCATGTGCCTCTGTCATTGTCAGATCCCACCCCTTGTTATCTCGTTATTGGTTTAATTTGCCCCACCTGTGTTTGCCTCATTCCCTGCTTGTTTTCTCCTTTATAAGCTCCTGTGTGTTTGCAGTCCTTGTTGGATCGTTGTCTTGTCTCCGTCTCCTGCTTCCCGTTGAGTCCCTGCGTTGGTATGTTTTGAGTTTGTGTTATTTCATATTATGTGTTTCCCCTCGTGGGTGTTTTGTTTTGCATTTATGTTTAGTTTTGTAATAAATTCACTTCTATGCGCACTTGAGTCTTCACCTTAGTTTTCTTTTAGTAATACGTGACAGAACGATCCGACCATGTCAAAGACTCAGCGAAAGAATGCACATCACCCACCAGCACCCACTGAATCATGCCCCACTATGAACGTATCATGAGGTATCAGACTTTAGCATCCCTCCGCCAACAAGGAACCGATCTGAGAAAGTTTGCGGTCGAGTTCCTTGCAGCGGCGGAGGGATTGAAACTAAATGAAGGCCCTCTTAAGGACTTGTTCTTTTATGCGCTCAAAAGCCCTTGGAATGGATACTTAGAAGCGCTTACGAAAACGCTTCTTTTGGGGCAATGGTGGAGGGTCTTGCTCGCCTGCAGGAAAGAGAGGCCAGGGAGAGGAAACGCGTTCGGGGTCCCTATACCAGTAGTCCCGGTTCCGGTGGATCGTGTTCCGGTGGTCCCAGTCCCGGTGGGTCGTGTTCGGTGGTCCCAGTCCCGGTGGATCGTGTTCGGTGGTCCCTGTGCCGGTGGATCGTGTTCCGGTGGTCCCTGTGCCGGTGGATCGTGTTCCGGTGGTCCCTGTGCGGTGGATCGTGTTCGGTGGATCGTGTGCCGGTGGTCACTGGGCCGAGGGTCTGTGTTCCGGGTCCGGTGGTACTTAAGCGGAGGAGGAGAAGGAAGGCGCGCGCCGTGACTGTTCCGGTGGTCCCAGTCCCGGTAGGTCGTGTTCCGGTGGTCCCTGTGCCGGTGGATCGTGTTCGGTGGTCCCAGTCCCGGTGGATCGTGTGCCGGTGGTCCCAGTTCCGGTGGTCCCAGTCCCGGTGGGTCGTGTTCCGGTGGTCCCTGTGCCGGTGGATCGTGTTCGGTGGTCCCAGTCCCGGTGGATCGTGTTCGGGAGTCCTGATCCGGTGGTCGATCCGGACATAGCCTGGAGGGCTGTGACCGGATACTTTATGGTGGCCTTCTGGAGGCTTGGGAGAAGCACAGGACTTTCTCCGAGCCCCAGAGGCAGTCCCGGTGGTCCCAGTCCCGGTGGTCCCAGTCCCGGTGGTCCCAGTCCCGGTCATAACTCCAGTATCAGTGTAATATTCCTCCAGTGTATATCAGCTGTTCTTTGTGTGAATATATAGTGCTTCTGTTCATTATCTGATCATAACTCCAGTATCAGTGTAATATTCCTCCTGTGTAGATCAGCTGTTCTCTGTGTGAATATATAGTGCTTCTGTTCATTATCTGATCATAACTCCAGTATCAGTGTAATATTCCTCCTGTGTAGATCAGCTGTTCTTTGTGTGAATCCCTGTTCCGGTGGACCCTGAGCCGACGGACCCGTTTCAGCGGACCCTGAGCCGGCGGTCCCGTTTCTGCCGGACCCTGAGTCGGCGGTCCCGTTTCCGCGGACCCTGAGTCGGCGGTCCCGTTTCCAGCGGACCCTGAGTCGGCGGTCCCGTTTCCGCGGACCCTGAGTCGGCGGTCCCGTTTCCGGCGGACCCTGAGTCGGCGGTCCCGTTCCGCGGACCCTGAGTCGGCGGTCCCGTTTCCGGCGGACCCTGAGTCGGGCGGTCCCGCTTTCCGGCGGACCCTGAGTCGGCGGTCCCGTTTCCGGCGGACCCTGAGTCGGCGGTCCCGTTTCCGCGGACCCTGAGTCGGCGGTCCCGTTTCCGCGGACCCTGAGTCGGCGGTCCCGTTTCCGGCGGACCCTGAGCCGGCGGTCCCGTTCTGCCGGACCCTGAGCCGGCGGTCCCGTTTCCGCGGACCCTGAGCCGGCGGTCCCGTTTCTGCCGGACCCTGAGCCGGCGGTCCCGTTTCTGCCGGACCCTGAGCCGGCGGTCCCGTTCCGGCGGACCCTGAGCCGGCGGTCCCGCTTTCTGCCGGACCCTGAGCCGGCGGTCCCGTTTCTGCCGGACCCTGAGACGGCGGTCCCGTTCCGGCGGACACTGTGCTGGATGTGCCGCCCGGCCGCCTGAACCCTGTTGGCCACTCCGGCTCCCCTCAAACTCCAGTATCAGTGTAATATTCCTCCAGTGTAGATCAGCTGTTCTCTGTGTGAATATATAGTGCTTCTGTTCATTATCTGATCATAACTCCAGTATCAGTGTAATATTCCTCCAGTGTAGATCAGCTGTTCTCTGTGTGAATATATAGCGCTTCTGTTCATTATCTGATCATAACTCCAGTATCAGTGTAATATTCCTCCAGTGTGGATCAGCTGTTTTCTGTGTGAATATATAGCGCTTCTGTTCATTATCTGATCATAACTCCAGTATCAGTGTAATATTCCTCCAGTGTAGATCAGCTGTTCTCTGTGTGAATATATAGTGCTTCTGTTCATTATCTGATCATAACTCCAGTATCAGTGTAATATTCAGCGGCAACCTCCGCGGTCTCTCTTGAAGCCAATACGAAGTGGATTAAACTGCAGTTCATCAACTGGCCACTAGGGACAGGCTCCAGAAGGAGCAGAATCTCATTGAGCCCCATGTTAAAATTCCCAACTTTACAGCAGAATAAAACATGTTTACAGCCTGGTACAAATTCTAGTTTTGGTCTAAACGGCTAGTTTTGCCCTTCATGACAACTCTGAGGGGGTGAATTTTTTATAGCGCATTTGTTTACATTATATTAAGCCTTAAAGTTCTGCATAATTAAGGGCGTGGCCACTTTGAGTGGCAGGTGGGTAGCCATTTATCTGTTGTTTGTTAGTCACGTGTCACCTCAGCTCCGCACACGCCCGCCTCTTTGCCCATTTTCTGTTATCCGGGAGTGACGCACGATGACGCGCTTCAAAGATGGCAACCGCCAGCTCGGCCATACTTTAGGCTTCAGAAACGTTCTTCAGAAACCTATGGGTGACGCCACAGACACTACGTCCATATTTTTTACAGTCTATGGTAATATTCCTCCAGTGTAGATCAGCTGTTCTCTATGTGAATATATAGTACTTCTGTTCATTATCTGATCATAACTCCAGTATCAGTGTAATATTCCTCCAGTGTAGATCAGCTGTTTTCTGTGTGAATATATAGCGCTTCTGTTCATTATCTGATCATAACTCCAGTATCAGTGTAATATTCCTTAGTGTAGATCAGCTGTTCTCTGTGTGAATATATAGTGCTTCTGTTCATTATCTGATCATAACTCCAGTATCAGTGTAATATTCCTCCAGTGTAGATCAGCTGTTCTCTGTGTGAATATATAGTGCTTCTGCTCATTATCTGATCATAACTCCAGTATCAGTGTAATATTCCTCCAGTGTGATCAGCTGTTCTCTGTGTGAATATATAGTGCTTCTGTTCATTATCTGATCATAACTCCAGTATCAGTGTAATATTCCTCCAGTGTAGATCGGCTGTTCTCTGTGTGAATATATAGTGCTTCTGTTCATTATCTGATCATAACTCCAGTATCAGTGTAATATTCCTCAGTGTAGATCAGCTGTTCTCTGTGTGAATATATAGTGCTTCTGTTCATTATCTGATCATAACTCCAGTATCAGTGTAATATTCCTCCAGTGTGGATCAGCTGTTCTCTGTGTGAATATATAGTGCTTCTGTTCATTATCTGATCATAACTCCAGTATCAGTGTAATATTCCTCCAGTGTGGATCAGCTGTTCTCTGTGTGAATATATAGTGCTTCTGTTCATTATCTGATCATAACTCCAGTATCAGTGTAATATTCCTCAGTGTAGATCAGCTGTTCTCTGTGTGAATATATAGTGCTTCTGTTCATTATCTGATCATAACTCCAGTATCAGTGTAATATTCCTCCAGTGTAGATCAGCTGTTCTCTGTGTGAATATATAGTGCTTCTGTTCATTATCTGATCATAACTCCAGTATCAGTGTAATATTCCTCCAGTGTAGATCAGCTGTTCTCTGTGTGAATATATAGTGCTTCTGTTCATTATCTGATCATAACTCCAGTATCAGTGTAATATTCCTCCAGTGTGGATCAGCTGTTCTCTGTGTGAATATATAGTGCTTCTGTTCATTATCTGATCATAACTCCAGTATCAGTGTAATATTCCTCCAGTGTGGATCAGCTGTTCTCTGTGTGAATATATAGTGCTTCTGTTCATTATCTGATCATAACTCCAGTGTCAGTGTAATATTCCTCCAGTGTAGATCAGCTGTTCTCTGTGTGAATATATAGTGCTTCTGTTCATTATCTGATCATAACTCCAGTATCAGTGTAATATTCCTCCAGTGTAGATCAGCTGTTCTCTGTGTGAATATATAGTGCTTCTGTTCATTATCTGATCATAACTCCAGTATCAGTGTAATATTCCTCAGTGTGGATCAGCTGTTCTCTGTGTGAATATATAGTAAAGTGTCATTTATTCCTGAATTGATCATCATTACTCCAGTCTTCAGTGTCTCATGATCCTTCACTGATCATTCTCATATGAGGATCTGTGTAACATAGTCTACTAAGGCAGCAAGTCGATGACCCATGTGCAGTTACTTTATTTACAAACTCAAAATCCAAAACATATAAACAAAAGACTTGGCTTTAAAACAAACACTCACCAACAAGCGAGTTATATATTCAAGAACAGATATGACTATGGCAAACATGAGGGCTTAAATACAAGGCTAATGGCGAGACAAGGGATACCTGTGAACAATAATCAACCAATAAACCAATGACAACAAGACACAGGAACACATGAGGGTAAGCAGTCACATGACAAAACCAGGAAGTGCATGCCAAACTGAAAACATGAAACATGAACCAACACCGAAACACCCTGTGACAATCTGATGATCAACACACTGTTTTGTAACATAATGGATGTTACTTTAGACAGTAAAAATATCAAAAAATATTAATTTCTCTCTTTTTAAAAAGGTCCAAACTTTCGAAAAGTGTATCACAGTTTCCACAAAAATATGAAGCAGCACAATATGACTTCTTTCAAAAATAAATCTTAATGATTCCAAACTGTTATCCAGTATTCTGTGTGTGTGTGTGTGTTTCACATTGAACATGAAATAGCGTCGGAGCATTTGTCATGTATTTTATTATTTGACCCTCACTCCTCTCTCTGCCGGACATGTGGCCCCTTTCATTTTTCACATGACTGCTTTTCTTATCACGCCGGCGCTCACTGCCGCTCCTGCCTCCGATTCTCAGGCAATAAAACACAAAACATTCTGTAAAACATGGAGCCATGAGAAATTATGATAATAACTCAAGAGCCGAGGTGATCTGGGGTCTGCGGAGGGACGGGTCAAGGTGGTGTGCACCGCGCTGCCCTCCTATAAACCCTCTCCATCACTGGAGTCGCTATAAAGCGGGATGGATAGGAGCAGCGTTTGCATGTGAGAGCGCCTGGAGGTCAGGGCCGCGCATGGCCGTATGCTTGATGTGAACGCATTAAAATGTTGCAAGTCAAGAGATCAGAGCTGCATCATCTACAAGTCATATCGGATGAGAGCCTGATGGACTGTGAAGAGGCCAGAAACATGCATACTGTGTGTGTGTGTGTGTGTGTGTGTGTGTGTGTGTGTGTGTGTGTGTGTGTGTGTGTGTGTGTGCGTTTGGTGCTGTATTCACCGCCAACAGGGGACCGTCTGCCAAGGTTCTCTCAAAGTTATGAACAAACGTTCTTCCAATAACGTTAACAGAACATTCGTTCAACGTTATCTTGTCTTTAATCATGCTCTCAAAACGTTAGCACATTCGTCTAGAAGAAACATTAATAGAATGCTTATTATCTGCTCTTACTGACATCATTCATGGAACGTTTAGTTGGACATTCAATCTCTTGTTTTTTAAATGTAACTTGTTTCGGAACGTTCAGAGAACATTCAAAAGTAACGCTCCCGGAATGTTTGAAGAATTCTAAAATGGAACGTTCACATTGTCAGGGTCGGGTCTCATCTTTGAGTTTGACTTTAGTTTCTAGTCTGTGTTCATTAGTTTCCATGGTTACTAATTGGCTGATTAGTGTTGGCGCCTGATGTTGATTGGTTTGTTTCGGTATATTTAAGCTCTGGTTCTTTGTCAACACGTTTAGCGTGACAGAAAGAACATTTTTAAAACATTAAAATATAGAACCATTCAGAAATAAAGTTTTCAACGTTAACAAGAATATATTTTTGATATCTGGACACACACTTTCCATTGTTTTTCAATCGCCTGTTTTTTTCCATCCAATAAAATCCTGACAAATACAATTCAATTCTGTCCTACTCTTCCCACGTTTCTTTCAGAATGACCTTCCTAATGCAGTGATGCACCTTCACAGTGTGAACACTAATGGGGATTTGAAACATAACTTGTACAATGACATATTATCTAAAACACTACATACAGTAGAGCTAAAACATCTATTAATTATGAATTACCAATATTTGTCATACCTGCCCATGCTTTGACCACAAACACTTATCATTGATGTCATCAGTGATCAAACTGAGAACGATCCACCTGTTGCTATGGTAAAATCTTAATAATTTAAGGGTTACAGTGTCCTTTTTATATGTTACATGCACATACCATAGCAACAGTCAATTATGCATAATTGGATAAAACTAACCCTATAGTAAGTACATATTTAATACTCAGTACTTACTACGCCACCTTAAAATCAACTGCTCGGAGTTAGTCCCTGGTGACTAATGCATTAGCTCATGTACTCATGTCCAGCCGTGCCTTTCAAACTCATGTTTTGGCATTCAGTATTTCCCTTTAAAGTGGAGTTTGTGTGACGCAGTGTAAGTGCACTTTTAATAAAGCACACCTTTAGTCTGACACACGTTGGTTTCCAGGATGTGAGAGCTCTGTCGGTCGGTTGATCACACACACCTGCTGCAGTTCAGCTCGACTCACACACACACCAGCTTCCTCTGGCATCTGCGGCCAGGGCCGTTCTCCTTCCTGTGAGTCAAGCCTCTCCTCCCGCCCGGCTTCCGGGGTCGGCCGCTCCATCTGTCCAGGGCCGGCGGGGGTCCGGGCAGCCCTACAGAGGCCTGCTGAGAGGGTCCCGGACCCTTGTGGTGCGTCTGCCGGGGTCTCTCTGTGCTCCTCTGAATCCAGACACTTCCACCGTGAGATTCCTGTGCCAGCTGGCCCGGCTGGCCTCCTCAAACCGGTGCGGGAGCGTCCACCTCCACGTCTGCTTCTGCTGCCCTTCTCTCGCCCATGCTCAAGCTCTCGCTTTCGGCTCTTCATACAGGACCAGCATCTCACCGAGAGATTCCAGCAGGACCGCCTGGTCATGGGCACAAGCTCCACCACTGAAGAAGAACAGGCATGCTGTGCTAAATCATAATCATGACAAAAAGCTGAAATCTAAAGATAGTCCTAATTATGAGAAAAAGTGTAAGATACTCATAATTATGACATACAACGTTGAAATTATGAGATTAAAAGTCACTATTATATGAAATCAAGTCCTAATTATGACAAAAGTTTATTTTATTATTTGTGTTTAATTATGAGATGAATAATCATATTCACTAAAATCAAAATTATAAGATCAAAAGTCATAATTATGACAAAAAACTATGAGATAATTATGGAAAAGTGACAACTGTTGTGACAAATCATGACAATGACTTAAAATGAGACGTTTTGAAAGATAAAATGTCATAATTATAACATAAAAAGTCAAAAGGACAACAAAAGTCAATATGAAATTAAAAAGTGAATTATAACTGTCAAAAAGGTGTAATTATGTGATAAAAAATTCATAAAATTGAAATTTAAGATAATGCTGTAGGCCATTATTGTGAAATTCAAAATTAATAAATGACGATGTCATAATTTAGACTAAATGTTGAAATGTAACAATACAAATATTCATAATTTTGACATTCAAAATCAAGTCATAGTTAATGACAAAATGTTGAATTATGAATCAAGTCATTGGCCAAAAGTTGAAATGTAACAATAAATAGTCATAATTATGACAAAGTTGAAATTAAGATAAAAAGTCACTATTATGAAATCAGTTCTGACAAAAGTTTATTTTATTATTTTTGTTTAATTATGAGATGAATAATCTTAAGCAAAATTATAAGATCAAAAGTCATAATGAGATGATATGATAATGACATAAAACTATGAGATGAAAAAATGACAACTTATGTCTCATAATTGACATTTCAAAATATACATTTTGAAAGATAAAGTCATAATCATTAACATAAAAAGTCAAAAGACAACAAAAGTCGATATGAAATTAAAAAGTGAATTATGAGTGTCAAAATGATGACATACTAAGGTGTAATTATGTGATAACAGCTGCGCCGGCTGACATGTGCTGCGATTATTAACAGTAATAAAGAGTTAATAACATGCAGTCAGCGGCTTCACGAGTCTACGAGTCGGGTAATATGACCACAGAAGATCACAAATATAGTCATTTTTAAGGCACATTTGATTTAGTCGTGGGTTTTTCACATTAATTATTAAACAACACTATATCTGCCCGTTTCACATGATTACTGAGATGCAATAATCAATGGTCACACTTTATATTAAGTGTCTTTAACATTTACATGAATCATTTGATTCAATTCACTTAATGTTTTTTCATTGTACTTATATTAAAAACGGTAACACTTTATTTTACAGTGTCTCTGTTACATATGTTACATAGTTACTATAGTACAAACAGATGCATAATGACATGCAACTAACCCTCACCCTATAGTAAGTGCATGTAGTTAATATCACTCAGTGCTTAAATATATAATTACACTGTAACAATGACACCTTAAAATAAAGAGCAACCAAAAATACATGCATGTGTGTGATTATAATTCCCCTGTTTCAGTCTCAGCGCACCCGCCTCAGGCTCACAATACATTTGAGTGAATGTAGCATTTCCAGTTAAAGACACTGAATATAAAGTGCTTTGTTTGATTATATGATCCTTCGCCCTGCCTGCCTGAGTCCGGAGCCTCGCAGGGGTCCGTCCCGTGAGCAAACATGAAGATCCGTCAGCTCTCGGGCCACGCAAACACAAAGAGCGATGCTCTTACCGCTCATCACACCAGCTCTTCCTGTAGCGCTCCTATTGAGCTGTCTGTCAGGCTCCAGGGCTGTTCTGACCGCATCTTAATGTGCACACTAACACGCTGTTCCGGACGTTATCCAGCCTTACAAGACAGCTCAAACTGAATACATTATAAAGCAACACTACATGCATCCTTTGTGCAAAAGCCAGCCTTGTAACGCATTGTGAGGTAATGCTTAAAATCAGTGCAGTCAAAATGTAAAGAAAGGGACTTTACTTTTATAAATACTACAGTAAAGCACAGTGCAACAGCTCAAAAGACAGACCACCATTCAGATTAGTCAAATAACTGTATGTGCACATCATTATTGTGTTAATAATCTTGAATCAGAATAACTCTGATGGTGAGGGCGGAGCCACCTGTCACTCACAGGAGATCAGCCAATAGCAAACCACCACCAGCCAATCACTCCCCCACACACAATCAAGCCCCGCCCCTACATGACTTTATTCTGACTAAGTAACACTATAATGCATCTTTTGTGGAAAAGCCAATCCTATAATGCACAAAATCCATCCGTGAAGTTTATTTATGAGATGCTTTAAATCAGTGCAGATCAAAAAAGGCACCACACTGTTAAAACAGAGTGTTTTAGTACAGATGTTTAAGTAATGTCAACTTAAATGAGTTGAAGCTTGTATATCTTAAAGTTAAATAAATATCTGACGCGTTTTGATGTTGTCATAACTGACTGATCATATGTTTTCTCAGTATTTCTATGTCTACTCCATTGTGAATCAGTTGTTTTTGATCCGCCGTTCAGATTATGAAACATGTGTATTTGGTTATTTAAATATATCAGTATCTGATGGTGGTCAGACACACAAAGGTCAGCGTTTCCTGAGCTTGACCTTTATACTGCAGTCCTTCCTTTGAACAGTCAAATAAATGATTGTGCCTTTTGTTGTGCTCGTGTTATTGACATTACCAAGGACGAATGTGTGGAGAGATTTATTCCAGCGCTCACGTCTGATCTCCTGTCATGTCCGTCAGCATCATCTGCTCGTCCAATCAAATTACGGATATCTCTAGTTTCCTCCCTGTCAGTAATTTCATATTCGTCCTGAAAGTCAATCTGCCTACAGATGTACATTTGTATCAATGCAGAAACGGAGAGGATTGTAAATGAAGCAGACATGTGACGTGACATTGAGCTGTGAGAGCTTCGTTTGCTTCAGACCGAACGGATCCTTAACCTTGAAGAGCAAGGACATCAGCCGCTAGACCTCACGCTCATGATCAGACATGCAAACTCCTCACAGTTCACCCGTTTCAGATCCAAACAGGTCAGCTACGAGATTTGCGTAGATCTGATGAGAGAGTTGGGGGTCATTCAGGCTGATCTCTTTTTTTCGGGGGTGAAAAGTGACGTCTCAAGGTAATAAAAATAATTGTTTGCCCCGGTCTCACAGACGAGGCTTAAGCTGAGCTCTGTCTTTAAACCAGGCCTTGGTCTTTTAACCTCTTAAAGACTTGGTCTTAGAACATAAAGCACGTTATGCGATTTCACGTTTATCTTTTTAAAATGTTCCTATTATTTGCATTTCTACAGCAACGCGTGACAGATTTACAGGCACATAAAGTCAGTTCTGCAGGGTTATGTTCTGATCTATTCTCTTATTGTTATATTTCAATGTTTCAATAGTAACACAAAATCCTTTTTTGTGTTTTATTAAGGGTTTTTAATAACTGTTTTACCTCTTACCTGTTTGAATTAGTTTTCAGGCAGATGCAAAGACTCTTAATAGTGACTAGAAATGAACATGAAAATATATTTAAAAAACTAAACAAAAATTCCTGGAGAATGTTTTCTCTATCCAGGCAATGTTCTCACCTTTCCCCCCCTCACCCGTTTGCATCCCTGCATGATGAGAGAGAAAGAGAGACTGAAGTGTGTAAATATACTTAATTGTTGCAGTGGAATTACCTAACTAACACTTTTTAGTTAACTTTACTTAATGTCTTCATTGTAAAAATCTGTATTATTCACATACTATGCCTATTTTACTCAGAAAACACAAGTTCAGATTAATTTGTTTTAGTGCCATTTTGTCAAGCAAAAAAATATAAATAAATCACCATTATGGGGATCAGTGTTTCCTCTGGTTGGGCTCTTGGAGCTTCATTTATATTACTGTAATTCTCTTCCTATTGATGCAGCGATGCAACAAGAAATCACAGGGTATAAAGGAAAAGTAATAAATAGGTTGCCTTTAAAAGTTGCCCTATAGCTTCTGACAGAATAAATAACTCTAGGTAATGATTTAGGCAGAAATAGGTCACCTTTTAAAAGCAGCCCATGTAATACTATTCCTGTCGAATGATGATTTTATGATGCTGTTCACTTTCTTTAAGCGGTTCATCTTGATTGAACACCATTATATCAGGTTTCTGGTTCAAATGTAATTGATTCATGTTATATTGACTTAAAACCATTACTCTTTGACATAACTTGATGTTTTCATTTTCACAGGATTTAAACAGCACTTTCACTTCCCATCATGCTTTGCAAAGGGGCTGAGTAAATGTTTAAATAAAGTGCTCATTGATGCATTTGAGATGAGAAAACGGAGAGACTTTTTAATGTTTAATGTTAAAAGTGTGTGTAATGTTAGAGTTTAGAGCTTATCATTGTGGTGACGTGTAGATCATGTGCTGGGGGTGAGGACCTGCTAATAACAATTAAAGCTGATTAAATATTAAAAAAACACATACTTTGGGAATGCCATGGATGTAACAAAACCATCTTCTGGCTAGCCAATAAGATCCTGTAAAGGTTTTCTTGTTAGATAATATTTGTCATTAAACTGGAATACTTGTTATGTGTGATATTAATTTTAGAATAATTGAATGTAATAGTTTTGGACAAAATTAAGAATATTAACTTGATTAAACTAAATGGCACTGAATTAACCTTACGTTAAAAAAAAAAAAAATAAACTTAAGTTTACTGAAATAAACAATGTTAATTAAATTCAGCATAACCCAGTTAACCTGTTGACATGAATAAAAAAAAAAGTAAATCCAACGTATAATTTTTTTGAGTGTTGTTTACAATTTTATTGCAGTCTTTGCAGCTGATCATGCTTGAGTCACACACACTTCAACATTGAGCATCAAACACAACCCCGACAGCTCTCCTGAGTCAAGAGTGAATGATCAAGCACAGTTAATCTCTAGCCACTGGAGCGCTTAAGTCAACTAACCATTTCTCAGCAAACTATTCCTATTTACCTTCGTTTATACTAACTCCTATTTAAGGAAGTCTAGATAATTAGATGTGACAGTGTAAAGATGAATTATAGCGGTATGCAGGTATTTTTAAAATGTAAAATGCATGTACACAATACGTGCACTGCATCAAATGATTTATTTAAATGTTAGTACATACAGTTCTAGTTAAAGACACAGATAAAGTGGTACTGACAATAGATTTGGTAACAGCAAAAAGCAAGCAAGGCATTTGTGAAAGATAAAAAAGCTAAACACAAGAAATAAAGCTTTCAAATGATGTATGGTTTGGGATAATCAAGATTATCAAACAACTATTTGAAAATCTGGAATATGAGGGTCTAAATATGGAGAAAATATCCTTTAAAGTTGTGCAAATTAAGTCCTTAGCAATGCAATGCAAAACTAATAATACATTTATGATATATTTACAGCAGGACATTTACTAAATATCTTCATGAACTTGATCTTAATATCCTTATGATTTATGGCATTAAAGAAAAATTGATAATTTTCACATATATGGACACCAACATAAAGTGTAACCCTCATTTTGTATTTAAATTTTTTTTTTTACACTTTTATTTTACAGTGTCCTTGTTACATATGTTACGTGTACTTACCATAATAATAACAACAACAATGGTAAATTATGCATAATTACATGCAACCCACCCTCAACCAAACCCTAGAGTAAGTGCATGTAGTTATTTAATATCACGCAGTATATTACACTTCATTTTAAGGTGTCTTACACTGTATTTACATATTTAAGTACTGCCTGTGTGTGTGTGTGTGTGTGTGTGTGTGTGTGTGTGTGTGTGTGTGTGTGTGTGTGTGTGTGTGTGTGTGTGTGTGTGTGTGTGTGTGTGTGTGTGTGTGTGTGTCTGTGTGTCTGTGTGTGTGTGTGTGTGTGTGTGTGTGTGTGTGTGTGTGTGTGTGTGTGTGTGTGTGTGTGTGTGTGTGTGTGTGTGTGTGTGTGTGTGTGTGTGTGTGTGTGTGTGTGTGTGGCAATATCCAAAATCCATGTCCTTGTGGGGACATTTTTGGTCCCCATGAGGAAAACATCTTATAAATCACACTAAGTGATGTTTTTGAAAATGTAAAATGCAGCATGTCTCCTGTGATGGGTAGTGTGTGTGTGTGTGTGTGTGTGTGTGTGTGTGTGTGTGTGTGTGTGTGTGTGTGTGTGTGTGTGTGTGTGTGTGTGTGTGTGTGTGTGTGTGTGTGTGTGTGTGATGTGTGAGGTTTAGGGGCAGGGGCAGTTTAGGGGATAGAAAATACGGTTTGTACAGTATAAAATGCATTACGCCTATGGAATGTCCCACAAAACATGGAAACACAACGTGTGTGTGTGTGTGTGTGTGTGTGTCTGTGTGTCTGTGTGTGTCTGTGTGTGTGTGTGTGTGTGTGTGTGTGTGTGTGTGTGTGTGTGTGTGTGTGTGTGTGTGTGTGTGTGTGTGTGTGTGTGTGTGTGTGTCTGTGTGTGTGTGTGTGTGTGTGTGTGTGTGTGTGTGTGTGTGTCTGTGTGTGTGTGTGTGTGTGTGTGTGTGTGTGTGTGTGTATACTTACTATAGGATTAAGGCAAGGCAAGTTTATTTATATAGCACATTTCATACACGATGGCAATTCAAAGTGCTTTACATAGAAAATGAAATTAAAACAGTGATAAGAAATAAGAATACCACTTAAAATAAAAACAGGATAATTAAAACAGTTGTAAATAGACATTTGGCAAAACACAGGTGTTTCATATTTGATCTTGCTCTGGGACTTCCCCATCCTGACAGTCTGTCTCTGTGGATCTTCTAGCGCTAGGTTTTTTAGTCTGTCGGACGTCTCCGTTCAGACCCTATCTTTCACCCAAGATGGACGGGCGGACTACCCTCCTCTGTAACCCTTTTAAGACCTGCTCTCAGCACGGTCCGACCTGGCCTCGTCTGGTCTGTTACCCACAGAGTCAGCTCTCAGCTATGGTTTATCCAATACCCTCAATATTTTACAAGTCCCTTCAAATTCTTAAAATAAGAAGAAATAGAAATATACAGTTATAAAGATAATTAAAAGAATAAAATTTGGGTTTGATTTAGGGTTAGTTGCATGTATTTAACTATGCATAATTTACTGTTATTAATAAGGTAACTACATGCAATCGTATGTAAGGACTCTGTAAAATAAAGTGTTACCAAATAAAGTTTAATGGATGTTTTTTAAGCATCCTCTACAATGTTTAGTTCATGTTAATCTCAACAATTACTAATACATTATAAGTTGCTTCTGTTATCATTAGTTAATGAACATTCACATTTTTATTCACTTACATTAACAAAGATATATGGCTCTCTGCGTATGTGAGTTAATGCTTTAATGAATGTGACCTTATTGTGGAGTGTACCGACACACTTTATATAAAGTCAGGCCGAACATAGATTTGGTAAAAGGAAAAATTCAGATACACGAGAGAAAGCGACAAAAGTAAATCCGGCAAACAGAAGAAAGTTAGGAAAGAAAGTTGCTGTGCGCGCGGAGAGGAGAGAGGAGGTGCAGAAGACGCGCCTCTGGAGTGATTTATTTGGCAAATCAGGACACAATGAGCGGATTATGACGCTCTAATAGGAGAGAGTGTTTGGGGAGCCGCTAATTGGCTGTGATTGAGTTGCAGGCTGGGAGAGAGAGACCTGGGATCCGCGCGTCTGTCAGCCAATCATCCGCTAATCAGAGAGCTCAAATTAAAAGTGTGTGTTTGGCGTCGAGGACGGGATAATGAGGCGGAGCCTGTGCGACTGAGAGCTTCACCATCACAGTATCAGACAGACCTCACACACGCTCACAGGCCCCTCTGGTCCTCTGTATATCTGCACACGGGCTCCAGGACACTAACTCATGAAAACACTGATCAGCTGACGTCCGTCTGATCAGGGATCAGTGTAACCACACATATGAAGACCGCAGGATCCAGCCGGACAGAAGGAAGGTTTATTCAACGCTGTCCGATGAGTGCTGTGCAGTAGGGGTCAGTGTTTCACTGCTCTACACACACACACACACACACACACGCACACGCACACGCACACACTCACACACACACACACGCACGCACACACACACACACACACACACACACACACACACACTCACACACACATGTTGTGTTTCCATGTTTTATGGGGACATTCCATAGGCGTAATGCATTTTATACTGTACAAACCGTATTTTCTATCCCCCTACACTGCCCCTAAACCTACCCATCACACACACACACACACACACACACACACACACACACACACACACACACACACACACACACACACACACTACCCATCACAGGAGACATGCTGCATTTTTACTTTTTAAAAAAACATCACTTAGTGTGATTTATAAGATGTTTTCCTCATGGGGACCAAAAAATGTCCCCACAAGGACAAAAATTTGGATATTGCCATCTTTGTGGGGACATTTTGTCCCCATACCGTAGGGATTACCAGTCCACACACACACACACACACACACACACACACACACACACACACACACACACACACACACACACTCACACACACACACTCACACACACACACACACACACACACACACACACACACACACACACACACACACACACACACACACACACACACACACACACACACACACACACACACACACACACACACTGCCCCTAAACCTACCCACACACACACACACACACACACACACACACACACACACACTGCCCCTGCCTACACACACACACACACACACACACACACACACACACACACACACACACACACACACACACACACACACACACACACACACACACACACACACACACACACACACACACACACACACACACACACACACACACACACACACACACACACACACACACACACACACACACACACACACACACACACACACACACACACACACACACACACACACACACACACACACACACACACACACACACACACACACACACACACACACACACACACACACACACACACACTAGGCGTAATGCATTTTATACTGTACAAACCGTATTTTCTATCCCCTACACTGCCCCTAAACCTACCCATCACAGGAGACATGCTGCATTTTTACTTTTCAAAAAACATCACTTAGTGTGATTTATAAGATGTTTTCCTCATGGGGACCAAAAAATGTCCCCACAAGGACAAAAATTTGATATTGCCATCTTTGTGGGGACATTTTGTCCCCATACCGTAGGGATTACCAGTCCACACACACACACACACACACACACACACACACACACACACACTGCCCCTGCTACACACACACACACACACACACACACACACACACACACACTGCCCCTGCCCCTAAAGCTACCCATCACACACATACACACACACACACACACACACACACACACACACACACACACACACACACACACACACACACACACACACACACACACACACACACACTGCCCTGCCTAAAGCTACCAATCACACACACACACACACACACACACACACACACACACACACACACACACACACACACACACACACACACACACACACACACACACACCTACCCTCATAGGAGACTTTCAAAACATCACTTAGTGTGATTTATAAGATGTTTTCTCATGGGGACCAAAAATGTCCCCACAAGGACAAGGATTTTGGATATTTCCATCTTTGTGGGGACATTTTGTCCCCATACCGTAGGGATTACCAGTCCACACACACACACACACACACACACACACACACACACACACACACACACACACACACACACACACTCTCTGTTCAAGCTACACTAAATGAAATAATTCATACTGACTGCCATAACTGCTGAAAACAGTTATATTATTTTTGTTGTATATCGTAATCACCTTCCAAACATTTGAAAACTCAGATTGAACCATGACTCAGTGTTATTATATCAATATTAATGATGTACTGTATTGATATAAATTCTGCTTGTACAAACACACACACACACAGGTTCTGTAATATGAGGTTTGATTCTATATGAATGTCTTCAGTGTTTCATCTTTTAAACACTAGCAGGCAATCTGAAGTCCCATACAATTTACACTCACATATAGAACACACAACTAATTCTGGATCCAAAGCATTTAAGGAAATTAAAATGGCCTAAATAGTTTAAAAATGATCAGCTGATTAGATAAACACATGTATGTTAATCACCCTCATCAATGAGTCATCTCTGTGTTCTGAAAGAAAGCGTCCTTACATTGCATGCATGGAATGAACGATTCATATCATTATAAATATAAAAATCAAACGAAATAATTATACAGTAATAAATCCGTTTCTGCGGTGTGTGTGATGCTCTGTGTATCCTCGCCGCTCATGGGTTGAATCGTCAGTGTTGGGTTAGTGAAGCTTCAGTGTGAGAGACTGAAGTGGGCTCGGCTGTAAATGGGATTAATTCCCAAAGAACGTCCTTTAGTCTTCCTTGTGTAATTTCCTTTGCGGCTCCATACGGTGAATAGCAAACCAGAGACGCTGCGGCCTTCAGCTACAACACACACACACACACACACACACACACACACACACACACACACACACACACACACACATGTTGTGTTTCCATGTTTTATGGGGACATTCCATAGGCGTAATGCATTTTATACTGTACAAACCGATTTTCTATCCCCTGCCCCTACACCTACCCATCACACACACACACACACACACACACACACACACACACACACACACACACACACACACACACACACACACACACACACACACACACTACCCATCACAGGAGACATGCTGCATTTTTACTTTTTCAAAAACATCACTTAGTGTGATTTATAACATGTTTTCCTCATGGGGACTAAAAAATGTCCCCACAAGGACAAAAATTTGGATATTGCCATCTTTGTGGGGACATTTTGTCCCCATACCGTAAGGATTACCAGTCCACACACACACACACACACACACACACACACACACACACACACACACACACACACACGCTCACACGTTATCATCAGAGCTGAATAACAACACTGTTGTCTTTTTAGAGACACTTTACAGCTGAAATTGAACGTTTCATAATTGATGAATTGTATTAGCAGTGTTATATTTCCCTGTGAAGCACTATAGAAATAACACAACAAAATAAACATATCACAGTATATTCTGTAAAACACCTTGTCATATCTCACACGGTTTTTACTGGAAAAGGAGAGAGAAACAGGACATATTTGAGCCAAAACAGTATGACCAGTCATAGGTGAAGCAAATATTGTTGACCATCTCCTAATAAGGCCATGTCTTAAGGTCTGGTTAGATTAGATGGTCAGCAAACAATCGGTTCTTGTAATCAACATGTAGGATGCTGGAGAATGGGCTGGAATAAAGATTTGAGTGACTTTGACAACTTTAATGGCAAGGCGAATGGGTCAGAGTATCTCTGAAACGGCAAAGCTTGTGTTGCTCCCGGTCCGCAGTGGTGAGAGTCCAAAGAGGGAAAAAGCACACCGGCGCCTAAGGCTCATTGATGCGCGAGAGCAACGAAGGCTATCCCGTCTGGGCCGAGCCCACAGCCATGTGTGTGTGTGTGTGCTGTTTAACTGTGAAGTGACGACACCAGGATCACTGTGGGATGATAACAAACCGGTGGAGGGAGTGTGATGCTCCGGACAATGTCCTGCTGGGAAACCCTGGGTCCGGCCATTCATGTGGACATACATTTGGCATGTGCCACCTACCTAAACATTAGCCGCTTTTTCACTGCCGGGCCAGTGCGAGCCAGGGCTTTCAACGGGCTAGGATAATAGCCTCGGACCTGTAGCACCGAGCCCAAAACCACACTGTGTTCCCACCGTCGGGCCGGAAGCTCCGCAGCACTCCACTAAAACCCGCCCGTAACACACACCCATCATTAAACCAACAGATGGAAAATGATCAGAAAACGAATCAGAGAAAAATCTTTGGAAACTAGCGAGATCACAAAACAAACATGATAAAAAGGGCACTTGTTTTATGGGTGAGCGAGAGACGTGGGAGGAGCGAGCGAGACCGGTGTGTGACTGGGGATGAGCATCACCTGCGCGGCACACCTGTCTCCAGTCCTCTCATGAGGGAGATCAGAGGCATATAAGCACGAGCGACACCAGTGAAGAGAGAGAGGACCAGGCCTGGACTTCACCTCGTGTTTTGTTTGCTTTATTATGTGTGTGCGTGGCAGCCGTCTGTGAGGTTTCAGTTTCTTTATTACTACTACTAGTTGTTGAACGTTCTCCGGTTCCCGCCTCCTTCTTTTCTAACATACTGTATTACGTTGGTGCCGAAAACCTGCGAGGAAGGAGGGACATGCTGTCGGAGAGCCCTCGCTGCTGAGGGATCTAGCGGTGCTGCAGAGATCGGGCAGCGTGGAAGGAGCGGTGGTGCTGGATCGCTGGAAGACCTGGAGCGGATGGAAGCGTCGGTGCCATACCCCTGGGCCAAGGTGGGATGAACTGCAGGAATCCTAGAAGGAGCAGAGGGTCGCCGTGGCTTGCCATCTGCCAGATCGGATCGGAGCTTGATTTCTTCAAGCGGTCGTATTTACCATGTTTACTGAACGATTGCTTTGCGCACATAAGTCTCTTTTCTGTTTAACACTGTGAAGCTGCTTTGAAACAATCTGCATTGTTAAAAGCACTATTTAAATAAAGTTGATAGTCTTTTGCATGGCATATAAATATTTCTGCCTTATATGGTGATCAGAATCAGATCACAGACAGAAGTTATTGAATTATGAATTAAAATAATGTTAAGAAGCATTGAACGCTGATGTTAGCTGGTCTATGAAATCATCTGCTCAGCAGACTCAGATAAACTCCGCCTCTGTTCGTAACCCCTCCTCAAGCCCCGGTTGGCCCGCTTTGGACCAAGGAACCCTGGGCGTTGGCCCAGAGGAAGCCCCGACGAGGCCCAATCAAGCCCAGGAAGTGACTAGCACGCCCGCCTTTGACCCAATTGTGGAAATGTGGCTATTGTTGCAGAGCCGCTGACCAGTCAGGGTGCCCATGCTGACCCCTGACCCCGCCGAAAGCACCAACAGTGGCACGTGAGCATCAGAACTGGACCACGGAGCAATGGAAGAAGGTGGCCTGGTCTGAGGAATCACGCTTTCTTTTACATCACGTGGATGGCCGGGTGTGTGTGTGTGGCTTACCTGGGGAACACATGGCCCCAGGATGCACTATGGGAAGAAGGCGAGCCGGCGGAGGTGATGCTTTGGGCAATGTTCTGCTGGGAAACCTTGGGTCCTGCCATCCATGTGGATGTTCCTTTGACACGTCCCACCTACCTAAGCATTGCTGAGACCATGTACAGCCTCATGGAAACGGTATTCCCTGGTGGCTGTGGCTCTTCCAGCAGGATAATCCTCCTGACACAAAGCACAAATGCTTCAGGAATGGTTTGAGGAGCACAGCGAGTTTAAGGTGTTGACTTGGCCTCCAAATTCCCCAGATCTCAATCCAATCGAGCATCTGTGGGATGAGCTGAACAAACAAGTCCGATCCATGGAGGCCCCACCTCGCAACTTACAGGACTTAAAGAATCTGCTGCTAACATCTTGGTGCCAGATCCCACAGCACACCTTCAGGAGCCTAGTGGAGTCCATGCCTCGACGGGTCAGGGGACCAACACAATGTTAGGTCATAATGTTATGCCTGATCGGTGTTGCTATAGAATGGAGAATCTCCTGCACCATCTGATCTGTTGAAACAAACCGTGAAGCCAAGCAAACATGAAGAAAGCGTTTTGTCAAGCGCAGCTCTTCCTAACGTGTCACAGATGGGACGGGTTTGTGAGACGGTCCTGTTGGGCGTGTGACGGCCCCCGCAGAGCGAGGCCCCCTGCCTGGTTTTTGATTTAATTAAAGGGAAGAGGGCGCATCAATTTCATTGGCAGTGCAGAGAGATGACAGCACACAAATTGAAAGCGCGCACCTCGGCCGGGAGGAGGGAGAGAGAGGGAGGGCAGCGCTCATCATTAACACTGAACACAATCCTGTGTGCCATGTAACAAGATTAGAAACATTATTATCATTCTCCCATACACACGTCCACACACACAACGAGAGAGACTGGAGTGATTGTCACACAAATACTGAGTAAAGAGAGGTGACCACATACGGACGTAAAAAATCAGTCACGTCACAAAAATACTGCAGCTTCAAAAAATATTTAACACTTTCAAAAGTTATTTAAAAATATCAAATGCTGCAGACCTCACTTTGCTTTTCAATAATTTCATTTCAAACTGTACACACACAAATAAATGACATCGATTTTAATGCATTTTATCTTTGGTTATAATTATTTATGAAAATATGGGCAACACTTTATTTTAAGGTGTCATTATTACAGTGTAATTATATATTTATATACTGGGTAATATGAATTAACTCTAGGGTTTGGTTGAGGGTGAGTTAAATGTAATTATGCATAATTTACTACAGTAAGCACATGTAACATATGTAATGAGGACACTGTAACGAAAAGATATAATGCATTATAACGTACATTAAGAATACTGTGATAATGCATTGACAGATATTTTTAAGCGATTCAATCTTTTGAAACCTTAATATATTATGCATTATAAAGGTATTTGTAGCAACTCATAATGTAATATATTTAACGTAATCAAATCTTAATCTCATAATGTAAACAATTTTACATCGTGAGAAATGTATTACATTATAAACTCAATATGTAATATTGTAATAATTGTAATAGCTTTTAAAACATAAAAACATTGTATTCCCTTACAGTAAATGTTTTAAAATCTAAATCCAGTCTTAAACTACATGCAAAATATGCAATTATTATTATTATTATTAGTAGTCCTACATAAGGTATACATACTGTGAAATGACAAACAATGGTAAATAGCAACACTGTTAAAATGCTGTAAAAAACATTATCAATATAGAGAGAAAGAAAGATAAATACAATCAGATCTTTTGCAACTTTAATGTGAAATTACAACCTATGCAATGCCATAATTGTAATTACATTATGAGCTCAAGATTATTAGATTTTGACTAAATCATTACATTATAAACATTTTATTACATTAAGCCTTGTTATTACATTATGAGTTGCTACTGGTATTTTAATGCATGCATTATGCCTTGTATTATCTCATGAATAATTGTAACCACAGTTATGATACATTATAATACTAATATAGGTAATGTTACTCGTTTAGAAAGTCTAATGCATTAAAACACACGACAAGCAACCGATTTAAGATGCAAGAATATTATGTGTTTTAACTATTTATGAAAAGATACGATGCATTATGAAAACCTTTTGTGCGTTACGTGTTACCAGTGAGCCAAGCTTTTATGTATATAAGACTTCTTTACTGTAACTCTTGAAAGCAAGAGATTCTCTCAGTTACTGAAGTCGACTTGAATCAACATGTTCAGTGTTGCTTTAGATGTAATATCCAGATGAGGATGCATGATTGACCTTGACTAATATGGTAAAACTCATTTAAGTTTGGCTTACATCATTACATTTAGAGAGGTGTGGATATATTTCATTTGTCCGTCCTTTAAATTTAATATGAAACAGCATTGAAACAGCAGTCTGAGTGCGAATCACATTATTTCCTACAAGTCTCCTCATAAACCTCCCGATATCCCAAATGAATGACGTTTTTATGACACAAACAGGCTTTTCACTTCTTCCAAACAAAGTCACAAGCTTCCTCTGACACGTTTATGCAGTGTGGAGCTAACGGGAGTGAGGAATCAAGCGCATCAGACGTGTTTACTCTCATCAGGTGTCTCTGAAACACACACGGGGATTGTGGGTATTTTCCTGATGTGACGCAGGTGAAACTCAGCACCGCTGCTGTGAAGGTGAGATTCATGTGAAATGAGATATCTGAGCAAACGGACACCGATATTAAGAGACGGACACATTTTACCCCGAGGCAAGGGAGGTCAGGTCATAAACGGGTGCACACCAAAATCATTTCAGTTATCAATATAGATCTATTATTACAGTATCTCTTTACTGAAGAATCGTGTGTGTGTTTGAATGTGCAGTCGTGGCAAGACATGGATGGATGTACACTATACAGAAGTAAAGAGCATCTTCTTCATTTGACAGTCATTGAAAATCTGTTGTGTTTTCTGATGAAATAACCCTCCAGCTTTATGAAGGACTTCTAGACCTCTGTCTCTAGAATATGAGAGACCTCAAACCTGACAGATACGGCCCAGAAATATTCAGTTTCATTTGGTTAAGCAGTGCTGAGCATACTGACAGGACACGTTTATAAAGCAGATAAAGCTGTGCTGTAGATCAAGTGTTTGGCAGTGTGTGTGAGCGATGACAATGACACACTCATTACACACACAGTTAATATCAAGCGGTCTCTCTCACGGAAGTGACTAGACTCATCGACGGGCCGTTAGAAGGGAGCAGAATCTGTATCTCCCCCATGTTAAAATGCCCAACTTTACAGCATTATAAATATGTTCACGCAACACGTTCTCACTCCCCACCGTCACATATTGATGCTTGGTCAGGGCGTCACTTTTACCGCTCCATTGATTCCAGTTCTTTGCCCAATGCATCAGATCAAGACGCATTCAATTCTTTGCATTTGTAAAAGTAGACATGATTTTATGAATATTTATAAGCTACTTTTATATTTTGTAGGAACTAACCCCACTCCTACCCGAAACCTACCCACTTCTCAACAATATAAAACACACACAACAGGCAAATGAAAGTACAGTCACAGGTATTTACTGCAAAAACTGTATAAAAGTATTAACTCATAAGTCTTCTGGAGTCATACGATATCTTCATGTGAAGAACAGAGTTGATCTTAATGTTTTAATCACTGAAATGAACACACACACACACACACACTCTCTCTCAGTCAGTCATATCTCATTCAAAAGATACACACGACTCTTTAGCATGACGTGATCGATCATGAGACACAATATCCAATGGGATTTTACTATCAAAGCTGATGTTGCGTTTCTTTGGGCGGCACATTTTGAATGTGTTCTTGAGCTTCGGCGGATGGAGACGCTGATCACTTTTGGGGGTTTTCTTCACACAAATCAATCGTTTGGCAATGTACTGTATGATTATGAGCCAAACATGTCCTCCGACCAATACGCCTGTATAGTTCGTTTGTCACTTCCTTGATATCCGACCCATAGGAGCGTTTTCTAAAGTTGTGCTCCTATCGACAACAGCACACTTTCATTTTAAAGCATTTGTCCCTTTTATCTGCATAATATTTCAGGTTTTGCGTAGCTCAGCTGGTAAAGCATTGCAATATACAATAACATGTGCTCATGAAGTGTGTGTGCACTGTACATCACTGGGTAGGTTTAGGGATGGGGTGGGTGTAGTTGTATATATATAAAATATATATTTTTCCTAAATGAAAATATGATAAATGGTGTTAAAAAGACCACACATTGCATTAAAATGAACGCATTGTGATTGGTACCGACATTTCATGACGACAGACGTAACACAACACTGTGATTATTTTTACGCCAGCTGTAGGGCGCATGACTTTACATCGTGAATAAAGCTCGTGATAAGATGCTTGAAAAACGACCTATAGAGTCGGGTTTTTTGGAGAACAGTTTGGTTTCATACAAATGGGGAGGTTTCCCAAACTGAAACTGAAAATTAACTTTTCTTTACAATTAATAAATATTAATGTGTAAAGTACGGAAGAGGATTAGGGCCAAGCTAAAAAAAACAAAAAAAACATCTTGAGATTAAAGTCATTATAATGCGAGATTAAACTCGTTAAATTTTGAGAAAAAAAGAATGAACGCGTTCAATTTTGAGATCGATTTGAGGCCACATTCATCCTAACAACGAGCATACTGCATGCGCTTCAGCCATCGACACGCCAGCCAGAGACTGAATTCTGACTTCAGGCATGTATCTTGATAACTGGTGACGTTATTCTCGATATTTAATGATTTTATTCTCAAGATTTTATTTTGACTTTTTTCTCGAAACACAACGACTTTATTCTCAATATTTAATGAGTTTATTCTCGAGATTGTATCTCTATTTTTTTTTTCGAGTTTAATCTCGCATTATAATGACTTTAATCTCAAGGTGCTTTTTTAATTTTTAGCTTGGCCCTAATCCTCTTCCGTAGTTCAGTAATGCATTACTCCTTACATCAAACAAGCCATCTGATTACTGATCATCAGTGTCTGATCACTGAAACTGAGACATTTTATGGCCTTTTTGAAGATTTTTCCTCAAAGTGCATGGGCTTTTGTGCTTTTTTCTGTGATCATTTGAACTGAAAGTAAACTCTACACCAAATGTTTTTCAGTGTACTTCATCTGCACACATTCAGTGTTTGTTATAAACATTACAACTGCTCTTCCAAAAAAGCTTCCTAGTTTCAAAATGAGTTGAGCTTCACGATCTCCCCGCATGAAGTCGAATGCTTTGCGTGAACATGCCGTGTTGAGCAGTGAGCGCTCTCCTAACACTGTAGAGATGAGCGGCTGTGGAGGCAGACAGTGCATCTGAAGCAGCGCGGTGGGGAAATCTGGGACTGAATGGAGCGGCGGTGTAGAGCCGCTTGGCTTTGATTTGTTGTGAAGACAGCAGCAGCGAGACGCGCCCGACTCCAGGCTTTTCCCAGCATGCCCGTGGAGAGTGACACTTCCTCTGCCGTCTGAAGACGTGCGCTGAAGCCGTGCCAGCAGATCTCAGCACCAGCCTGACATTCATCAGCAGCGAGCAGCGGGAACACACTCCACCTGCGTCTGGGTGTGTGTGTGTGTGTGTGTGTGTGTGAGTTCACATGCTGCCACAGTGTGAAGGTAATGATGTAATTGAGCGCTCATATGCATCCGTGTTTACTGTACCATGTTTCAGAGTCGACTGCAAGGCCCTTCATTGACCACAGCAATATTCAAAGGCCTTTTAACTCACAATTTCTACATGATACAATGAATATAAACTCTATCCGTTATAAGAATGCCCACGCACTCTTAGATAAAAGGTTCAGTGGGGTTTTATATAGAGCTCTAGGGTTTTGACTCAATTTTAAAGAACACTTCAGTTTGAGATGTTTAAAGGCACAATATGTAATGTTTTGCCACTAGAGGTCGTGTCTTCAAACCGTATTAATGATGGCTGGATCTTGCAGAGCTTTTAACAAACTCATCTTGATAATGTCAGATAACTTTGATAAAAAAGGGATGTAATAGATGTGTTCGATTTAAGAACACAATTAGATAATAGCAGTTTAGCTCAACCAATGACCGAGTAATATTTGATTTAGTTCAGTCTGCGGGGTCAAAGGTCACATTAGCAATTACTTCAGCAAAACATGCTCAGCTCAAAGTGTCAGGCTCCCAAATTTTTATAAATTTTATTGGGTTTTTGGGGTATAATATGTCACAGTTGACTATAGTGAACTATAACTGAACTATAGTGTCCTGCACACACTAGAAATATCATATCTGGTGTCTGAATCATTTTTTGACTGTATATATAAACATATTTTGACATGAATATCTCATGAATCTCAACTTTTCATAACTGTATCCTGGTTGAAATATATCATTTGTGTTTCAAACATTCAGTTACTTTATCAAAAAATAAATAGATACATAATAATAATAAAAATTGCAACCCAAAATGCCCAGCAAAGCAATTTTGCAACATCAAAATCAAATCTAAAACTTCAATCTAAATCCACAAATGTCAAATCAGAACAGACACACGGTTAAAATAACACTGAAACTTAAGCATGCTAATGAGTTAGACAGGTCTGAGAGCACTATGGTCTTATTTGGTATCAGCATTATCAGGGGGAAATATTTAATAATATAAAACACAAGGAATAGGAATGTAGAGAGATTGTGAATTCTGTTGAAATCTGCAGAGCTCTGAGTCAATAAGACAACACAGAAAACCCATACACACAAAAAAGCGTAGTTTCCTTCTGATTGTATTGATGTCTAGAAACAAACAGACCCTCCACCTCCAAACAGAGCAACCGCGTCTGATCTAACGGCCTGAGATGTGCCCTAAACACAAGTGATTGGAAAATTATAGGGACTTTGTGAAGTCTCTCTCCAGTGACTCCGAGCTGTGTTTGTGGAGGCAGAGAGCTGGCACTGAGGCTTCTGGGTAATCTGGCAGATGTGGGAAAGCACTGTGATTGTCTTCCAATCACTTCAAGAGAACTGTGGTCATCACACTATGAGCAAAACTTCCCGACTGAGCGAACGCGGGCTGATTTTAGCACAAGGGATTGGAAAAGGGGTAATGCACTCTTAGAGGGAAAAGTTCAGTGGGGCTCTTTATAGAAGTATGTTTACAAGCTGTTTAATTAAGACTAAAATAATCCCATGATGGGAAGCCCTAAAGGGTCTATAAGAAGCACCTGAAAGAACCTTTAAGGTTTTCATCTAAGGGTGTTTCTATATAAAGTGTAACCGAGGTAATCAGTTACATCAACATTTTTAAGTTAAGAAATTCAAAGCTTAAGTTAGCAGAACTTGCAGATTGGTATTTTGTACTCCATCCATTTTATTTAACCTTAACTTGAAATATTTGAGTAAGCCCATTAATTTAAGGCAAAACACTCCAGGTGAATAGAGTAAAACAAATAACTAATATACAGGTCCTTCTAAAAATTAGCATATTGTGATAAAAGTTCATTATTTTCCATAATGTAATGATAAAATTTAAATTTCATATATTTTAGATTCATTGCACACCAACTGAAATATTTCAGGTCTTTTATTGTTTTAATACTGATGATTTTGGCATACAGCTCATGAAAACCCAAAAAATTAGCATATCATGAGACGGTTCTCTAAACGAGCTATTAACCTAATCATCTGAATCAACTAATTAACTCTAAACACCTGCAAAAGATTCCTGAGGCTTTTAAAAACTCCCAGCCTGGTTCATTACTCAAAACCGCAATCATGGGTAAGACTGCCGACCTGACTGCTGTCCAGAAGGCCATCATTGACCCCTCAAGCGAGAGGGTAAGACACAGAAAGACATTTCTGAACCAATAGGCTGTTCCCAGAGTGCTGTATCAAGGCACCTCAGTGGGAAGTCTGTGGGAAGGAAAAAGTGTGGCAAAAAACACTGCACAACGAGAAGAGGTGACCGGACCCTGAGGAAGATTGTGGAGAAGGACCGATTCCAGACCTTGGGGGACCTGCGGAAGCAGTGGACTGAGTCTGGAGTAGAAACATCCAGAGCCACCGTGCACAGGCGTGTGCAGGAAATGGGCTACAGGTGCTGCATTCCCCAGGTCAAGACACTTTTGAACCAGAAACAGCGGCAGAAGCGCCTGACCTGGGCTACAGAGAAGCAGCACTGGACTGTCGCTCAAATGTTGCATATCATTGGGAAATCAAGGAGCCAGAGTCTGGAGGAAGACTGGGGAGAAGGAAATGCCCAAATGCCTGAAGTCCAGTGTCAAGTACCCACAGTCAGTGATGGTCTGGGGTGCCATGTCAGCTGCTGGTGTTGGTCCATTGTGTTTTATCAAGGGCAGGGTCAATGCAGCTAGCTATCAGGAGATTTTGGAGCACTTCATGCTTCCATCTGCTGAAAAGCTTTATGGAGATGAAGATTTAGTTTTTCAGCACGACCTGGCACCTGCTCACAGTGCCAAAACCACTGGTCAATGGTTTACTGACCATGGTATTACTGTGCTCAATTGGCCTGACCTGAAGCCCATAGAGAATCTGTGGGATATTGTGAAGAGAAAGTTGAGAGACGCAAGACCCAACACTCTGGATGAGCTTAAGGCCGCTATCGAAGCATCCTGGGCCTCCATAACACCTCAGCAGTGCCACAGGCTGATCGCCTCCATGCCACGCCGCATTGAAGCAGTCATTTCTGCAAAAGGATTCCCCACCAAGTATTGAGTGCATAACTCAACATAATTATTTGAAGGTTTACTTTTTTTGTATTAAAACACTTTTCTTTTATTGGTTGGATGAAATATGCAAATTTTTTGAGATAGGAATTTTGGGTTTTCATGAGCTGTATGCCAAAATCATCAGTATTAAAACAATAAAAGACCTGAAATATTTCAGTTGGCGTGCAATGAATCTAAAATATATGAAATTTTAATTTTATCATTACATTATAGAAAATAATGAACTTTTATCACAATATGCTATTTTTTTGAGAAGGACCTGTATATCACCACACTTCCCCAGTTGATTGATTACATTAAGAATTTTGCATTAAAAGTTTTCTGAAATGTTATGTTTAAATATGCAAATGAGTTGTTATCTAATGAAATATGCACTCATTTGCATATATTTCTAGAACAAAAATCGTAACATTGAATGAATTCAGTTTCAAAATTCTTGTTCCTTTTTTTCCCCAGACATATTCATTCATTTTATTACAGAGAGTTTTTATTGAGGGGAGATTGGATATCTCTATCACTCTATAAATCAGAAAAACTGTCAACAGCCAGAAAATTTTAATTTTCTGAGAAACTGAATTTGTGATTTTCCTTAGTTGTCAGTTATAATCATCAAAATTAAAAGAAATGAACATTTGAAATATATCAGTCTGTGTGTAATGAATGAATATAATATACAAGTTTCACTTTTTGATTGGAATTAGTGAAATAAATCAACTTTTTGATGATATTCTAATCATATGACCAGCACCTGAATATATCAAACGCTCAAGGGAAAGTTGATTTCTCAATTCATCACCCCTTTAAAAATATGTATTGTAATTAAAATCCACAAACGCAAAAGATAAAGTGCAATAAAAATACACTTAAACTTTTAATATGGTATGTTTCTAAAAAACACTTTATGAAAAGCCTTAATTGAAAATGATCATGTAATCTCAATTTAAATATTTGTAGAAACTCATATGAACACAATGCTTTTAAAAATGTACATTTAACATATACCTGTTCTCAAACTAAGCTCATGCTCGTCACATGATGGAAACCCCTGGAACCAACATAACAGAAACGCTTCTAAACATTAAACACTACTAAATCTCACACTTAACATGAATCTTGCACAAAAAAACTTGTATAACACTTCATTTTAACATTTAATCCCTATTTTGAGTGTCATTGCAAAGCATGCTGGGAAATAGAAATCCTAGGCCAGTCAAAACAATGAAATCAATTAATCATAAATGTTCTTGTTTAGTTTATGTTTTCCCTACTCAAACCAATCAATTACTTTGAGAGATAGGGTTCATTCGCTTTGTTTTAAAACAGGGACATAATTTGTTACAATGTTGCAGTTTCTTCTTGGTTTGGTGTCTATGCAAGTCATATGTGGGTTAAATTGTCCCCTTATTGGTCAGAGTTTACTTGTTAACGCTCCTCTGCATCATCCATTAAAATGCAATCAGACACTGCTGCTTTTTATCTCACATTTGCCGTTATCAATTATGATTGCGCTCCAAAATTTGTTTTTAACCGGGTTGAGTTCAACTTGTTCAGGCGATCTCTGAGCGATTGTTTTGGTTGGGATCTGAGGGATTGCTGTATTCGTATATGCCTAAACAAACTGAACTAAGGGAGAAAATGCACCTGGTTCGCCAAAAAAGCTCCAAACGAGCCAGGTGTGAAAATGCCCTAAGAGCGATACACCCAGAATTTAAATAGTGGTTTTCACACTGGGCAAGTTTTCTGCATTCAAAGTCCGGAAGTGATTGTTATCTTACTTTATAACCAACCCCCCCCCTGTGATTTCTTGTTGCATCGCTGCATCAATAGGAAGAGAATTACAGTAATATAAATGAAGCTCCAAGAGCCCAACCAGAGGAAACACTGATCCCCATAATGGTGATTTATTTAGTTTTTCTTGACAAAATGGCACTAAAACAAATCAATTAATTGAACTTGTGTTTTCTGAGTAAACTAGGCATAGTATGTGAATGATACAGATTACTAGAAGTTAAGACAGTAGGTAAAGTTAACTAAAAAGTGTTAGTGACAGTTTGCCAACCTTGTAGCTCACAGCAGGTCTGTCTTTTAAGGTTATCATTAAAAATTTCCCTATGGAGAAAATGAATGGAGGCATTATTATTTCCCGATCCCGACTGTTTTGCTCTATTCCAAGTCTCCTTTTGTGTTCCTCTGAAGATGAACGGCGCACAGGTTTGGAATGAGAGCACATGAGGATGATGTATTTATCCCAGCTGATACTCATAGAAGGGAACACCAGTAACGGTCAGTTAATCCATTCGTTTGTAAACACACGTGTTATACCTGGAGGTAAAGTGGGCTGGCTTCAGTAATTGCAGGTTGTGTCTTTAAAGCGTCAGCACAGTAATTTCAGATTTGTACTCGGGTCTTGATCAGGGATATAGCTGTGAGGCACTAGAGCTGGGATAAAAATACCTGTTGCGTGCTGTTGATGGTAATTACGGCTGTCTCTCATAGACGACTCTTAGAGAGCTGCGGCTTCTGTCTTTGATTGCTGCTCTGGATCCTTCAGCTCGGCTGTCCATTAAATCTTGATTGGTCTCTCTCTGTGTGTGTGTGTGTGTGTGTGTGTGTGTGACAGGAAACCAGTGACCTGTTGAACAAAGCTAGTTGAACAAGTTTCAGGGTTGACAAATCCCAGACAGCAAGTTTAGACACTCTTAATGTCACCATAATTGACAATTCTATTTTTTAATGGAATATTGCAGTGTTTATTATAATTGATTTATCCATGTACATCATTAGGTAACACTTTCAAATAATGGTCCATGATTGATAGATAATATGCGGGAAGTAATGCAGGACAGATGAGTGGTACTACATGAACACCTCAGCGACTACTATTAACTAATATGGAAACAAGATTAACTAATCGCTAAGTGATATCAAATTTAGGATTGACATACTTCCTTATTAGGTAATCAATAATCACTGAATGAGATTGGCCTCATTACTATGAAGAATTGCCAATTAATTACTAATTACAGCATTATGGTGTGTCTGAGATATAGATACTCATAAAATGCATCACTAATTAGTCGTGCTACCAAGTCACAGGAACTACTAGTGAACATTGTTGTAAAACGTTAAACATTGTTTCACTTTAAAATAATGGTCCAGATCACTATTGTAGTAGTTGACTAGGTAACACTTTATTAAATAGTGCATCATTTTATTACCATTTTGAGTTGGGTAATTTATCCATTTATTCATGACACAGAAGTTGCACTCATCTTTTCATCTGTATTGTGCCGTATATCCGAGTGAAACGCTTCCCGAACAAGAACAAGCGATCAGAGAAGCGATGTCGCTGTTATTCTGATTCAAGATTATTAAAACAATAATGATGTGCACATTTAAATCATCTATACTGCAGTATTCCACAAAAAAAAATGTGGATTTTGATTTCATGGTGATTTTAAAAGCTTAAAAAAGTCACCCTTCCTAAAAGGCACCCGTCCTACCTGACCCGTTTGTGTACAGCCGTCTTATAGCATGTGTGTGGGACCATCATCACAGCTGTGATCACACACACACACACACACACACGCCGCTCCCTATCTTTATCTTCCTCTTCCTCCTCCTGGCCCTCTGCCCGCTCCGCCGCTAACCCCCGTGTTCGCAAATCACTGCTTCCCGTGTCAGCAGGTAAATTGTTTTGTCCTCCCGTTCCCCGCTTTCATTACCTTGTGTAAATTAAGCGATACGTCGTCCACCGGCGCGAGTCGCCGCACCCCGCGCCGCCACGCCAAAATCACGAGATTTGGCATAATAAATGAAGACAAACTGGTGCAGGCACTGCTCCTTCTCCTCGCCGACTCGCTTTCATTATTCGCTTAACTCGCCGGAGAAAATGACTTAACCCTGACCCGAGCATTACGTCCCATATTCACTCCAGATAAAAGCCTTTTTACGGCGGGCCCCCCACAATTTATATTCCGCCAAGGAGGCCGCTTCTCCCTGTCACTTTTCCAATCTCGGGCCCCCTCAACACACGTCATTAAACTTGTCGTTCCTTCCTGTATTTGTCCATCAGTCCTTTCCTTTTACATAAAAGGTGGCAGCATTATTCTGGGCTTTGATGGCGCCCACTCATTTTTTTCCCCGCGGCGGGATGTTTGATTGGAAGAAATATAGCCCGAGCGTCGGCTCTATCTCCTCTCCGCTCTGCTGCCGGAATCCGACGCTTGATGAAATAGTGTTCCTTTAGCAAGAATAATAAAAACAGACTTCTGCATTACAGGCCCAGAGCCCACAGGAACGAGAAAACCCCAATCTCTGCTCGGCCCTGACGGATTTTTATAGTCATATACGGGCGGATAAATGGAAAGCGGCAAGCCGCGCGGCACAGAGATGCTCGGGATTCCACAGCGTTCTTTAACATGAAAGCATCCGTTACAGTGGCTGGAGAGAACAGTGTTTCCCAAATTTCTGCTAAGATGATATTATGTTGACTCTTGCATGTTTCGCGAGACTTTCAAGGTGAAATGTCAGTGAGTGAGTGGAGCCACAAACACCTTCAGTTTTATCTGAAAAAGATGAATGTGAATCTGGCAACATTTTATTATATTGTGGTTGTTGTAAGTATCACGGCAGATGGAAAATCAAATGTCTGCTTAAAGGTTAATGCTCTATACCCCACACAATAAACCCTACATATGGGCCCAGGACGGTAGGGGCCCCAAATCACAACTTTGGATTTTTTGTGTGTGCATGATTTTTTTCGTACCTACACCAACACGTTAACTAATAATATTGTATTAAAATAACATTTATATCTGTGAATTATAGAAAGTAAGAAGTGAACATGAGCACGGTCTCTCATCACTTCAAAATACAGCGCATGACGTGTTAACCGCACACAATAAAGAACACGATGGATGGAAAGAAGGACCGGCCAGAAGCGTAAGAGAGAATTGGGTCCTTTCGAATCAGAATAGCTTAAACAAAATGTTAGAGATGATTGTAGATCGCAGATGTGTCTAAAGAGCTATGTGTGTGCAAAACTGCAACTGAAAAACTTTATCCTTCAGAGAAATATTGAATCATTATTCCCTAATTTGGTTGTGTGTGAACTAGGGGTATATATATTCTTGGGGCTCTGTTATATATTCTAGTCCCCGCAGCGTGAGTTTTTTTAAGGCGACTGTTATTTTAGAACGTTTTTTCCCTCTGCGACGCGTCATGCAGCCACACAGACCGATAGGCCTATATATCGCATTTATTTAGTTTCCCCTTTTTATTCAAAATATTCACAAACTTGTTTACTATATCATGAATGGCATGATATATTCTGATTGTCAAAGTGAATGTGTTTTGTCGTTTAAAAGCCTTTATAATGATATAGTTTATATACCCTAACGTGCGATAAGTTTGCATCGCAATTCAGAGGATCTGTCGGATTTACATCACAGAAATTCATAACTTTTCTTTCCTGAAATACATATATTATGTTTTAATTGCATTACTTCTAGTTATATAGAATTAGCGATTTAAAAGCCCAGTCGGTGATACCGGTATTAAGGTGTTGTCACACGTCGATTAACCGCAGGGAAAATTTCCTTACCGTCACATCCCTAGTTGCCACCTGTGCAATAAGTCCATTCCTTACATTTCCTCACTACTAAATATTCCACGCTCAACTGTTAGTGGGATTATAACAAAGTGGAAGCGATTGGGAACAACAGCAACTCAGCCACGGAGTGAAATCCCAGAGCGGGGTCAGCGCATGCTGAGGGTCACAGTGCGCAGGGGAACGGGACTTGCCTGACTGCATTGTGACGAGTGTAAAGTTTGGTGGAGGGGGGATTATGGGGTGGGGTTGTTTTTCAGGGGTTGGGCTTGGCCCCTTAGTTCCAGTGAAAGGAACTCTTAATGCTTCAGCATAACAAGACATTTTGGACAATTTCATGATCCCAACTTCCTGTTCCAACATGACAGCGCACCAGTGCACAAAGCGTCGATCCATAACACAACACAAGTAAGAAGTAGGTATCAGCGCACTCAAGCCCCATTACAGATCCTCTGTGAGCTTCTCTGCAGACTTCCAAACAGTATGAATTAACATTTTTATGAGTACATAATATGCATTTGAATAAGATTGTAAAGCATTAGAATGTACACTTAACTATATAAATCCATATAAAATCCTATACAAGCATACTGAAAGTTTGCATATATGTTGTTTAAATAAACGTGCATATATAAATTAGACATATATTGTTTACAAATATGGCATTAACATACAGTACCATATAAAAAGTCATCATATCAATCATTTTAATATATGTATATATAATAATTCTTCTATGGGTATTTTATACATGGTATAAACATATATCTTCATATATTGTGAGGATCTACACTCACCTAAAGGATTATTAGGAACACACACTAATACAGTGTTTGACCCGCTTTCGCCTTCAGAACTGCCTTAATTCTACGTGGCATTGATTCAACAAGGTGCTGAAAGCATTCTTTAGAAATGCTGGCCCATATTGATAGGATAGCATCTTGCAGTTGATGGAGATTTGTGGGATGCACATCCAGGGCACAAAGCTCCTGTTCCACCACATCCCAAAGATGCTCTATTGGGTTGAGATCTGGTGACTGGGGGCCATTTTAGTTCAGTGAACTCATTGTCATGTTCAAGAAACCAATTTGAAATGATTGGAGCTTTGTGACGGTGCATTATCCTGCTGGAAGTAGCCATCAGAGGATGGGAACATGGTGGTCATAAAGGGATGGACATGGTCAGAAACAATGCTCAGGTAGGCCATGGCATTTAAACCATGCCCAATTGGCACTAAGGGGCCTAAAGTGTGCCAAGAAAACATCCCCCACACCATTACACCACCACCACCAGCCTGCACAGTGAAAACATCCCCCACACCATTACACCACCACCACCAGCCTGCACAGTGAAAACATCCCCCACACCATTACACCACCACCACCAGCCTGCACAGTGAAAACATCCCCACACCATTACACCACCACCACCAGCCTGCACAGTGAAAACATCCCCACACCATTACACCACCACCACCAGCCTGCACAGTGAAAACATCCCCACACCATTACACCACCACCACCAGCCTGCACTGTGAAAACATCCCCACACCATTACACCACCACCACCACCAGCCTGCACAGTGAAAACATCCCCACACCATTACACCACCACCACCAGCCTGCACAGTGAAAACATCCCCACACCATTACACCACCACCACCACCAGCCTGCACAGTGAAAACATCCCCACACCATTACACCACCACCACCACCAGCCTGCACAGTGAAAACATCCCCACACCATTACACCACCACCACCAGCCTGCACAGTGAAAACATCCCCACACCATTACACCACCACCACCACCAGCCTGCACAGTGAAAACATCCCCACACCATTACACCACCACCAGCAGCCTGCACAGTGAAAACATCCCCACACCATTACACCACCACCACCAGCCTGCACAGTGAAAACATCCCCACACCATTACACCACCACCACCAGCCTGCACAGTGGGAACATCCCCACACCATTACACCACCACCCCAGCCTGCACAGTGGGAACATCCCCACACCATTACACCACCACCACCAGCCTGCACAGTGAAAACATCCCCACACCATTACACCACCACCACCAGCCTGCACAGTGAAAACATCCCCACACCATTACACCACCACCACCAGCCTGCACAGTGAAAACACCCCCACACCATTACACCACCACCACCAGCCTGCACAGTGAAAACATCCCCACACCATTACACCACCACCACCAGCCTGCACAGTGAAAACATCCCCACACCATTACACCACCACCACCAGCCTGCACAGTGAAAACATCCCCACACCATTACACCACCACCACCACCAGCCTGCACAGTGAAAACATCCCCACACCATTACACCACCACCACCACCAGCCTGCACAGTGAAAACATCCCCACACCATTACACCACCACCACCAGCCTGCACAGTGAAAACATCCCCACACCATTACACCACCACCACCAGCCTGCACAGTGAAAACATCCCCACACCATTACACCACCACCACCAGCCTGCACAGTGAAAACATCCCCACACCATTACACCACCACCACCAGCCTGCACAGTGAAAACACCCCACACCATTACACCACCACCACCAGCCTGCACAGTGAAAACATCCCCACACCATTACACCACCACCACCAGCCTGCACAGTGAAAACATCCCCCACACCATTACACCACCACCACCAGCCTGCACAGTGAAAACAAGGCATGATGGATCCATGTTCTCATTCTGTTTACGCCAAATTCTGACTCTACCATCTGAATGTCTCAACAGAAATCCAGACTCATCAGACCAGGCAACATTTTTTCAGTCTGTCCAATTTTGGTGAGCTTGTGCAAATTGTAGCCTCTTTTTCCTATTTGTAGTGGAGATGAGTGGTACCTGGTGGGGTCTTCTGCTGTTGTAGCCCATCCGCCTCAAGGTTGTGTGTGTTGTGGCTTCACAAATGCTTTGCTGCATACCTCGGTTGTAACGAGTGGTTATTTCAGTCAAAGTTGCTCTTCTATCAGCTTGAATCAGTCGGCCCATTCTCCTCTAGCATCAACAAGGCATTTTCTCCCACAGGACTGCCGCATACTGGATGTTTTTCCCTTTTCACACCATTCTTTGTAAACCCTAGAAATGGTTGTGTGTGAAAATCCCAGTAACTGAGCAGATTGTGAAATACTCAGACCGGCCCGTCTGGCACCAACAACCATGCCACGCTCAAAATTGCTTAAATCCCCTTTCTTTCCCATTCTGACATTCAGTTTGGAGTTCAGGAGATTGTCTTGACCAGGACCACACCCCTAAATGCATTGAAGCAACTGCCATGTGATTGGTTGATTAGATAATTGCATTAATGAGAAATTGAACAGGTGTTCCTAATAATCCTTTAGGTGAGTGTATATCTGTGCTAATAATGTATTGCCTTATATAAAACATATATGACATCACTACTCAGATATAGAGACATACTATATGTACATATATTACATTTCCGTATGGGTAAGATCATAAAAACAAAGACACATATTCAACACTTCTTCAGCAGGTGCCAGATCAAAGCATCAATTCAAATGAAAGAGTAGAACGTGAACGAATCTAGTTTTTACCGTTATTAATTTAACATCAGGAAACAGTTTTCATTTAGATAATGAGAAACATAATTAGGTCGAGGATGTCCAAACCCACAGCTAAAATACATTCTAAGAATGTTTTGTTAACCCATAAAGTTATGAAAACGTTATTTCTGAATATTCTAAAAACATTATTCGGTAAGTCTTGACGTAGTTACACGTTACTACATGTACTTACTATAGTAATAACAGTAAATTATGCATAATTACAAGTAACTAACCCTCAAACAAACCCTAACCCTAACCTTAACTCTATAGTAAGTACATGTAGTTCATTAACATTACTCAGTAATTAAGGTTACACATTATTTTAAGGTGTCATTGTTACTGTGAAATTATATATTTAAGTAATATTGATTAACTTCATGTACTTGCTATTGAGTTACGGTTAGGGTTTGGTTGAGGGTGAGATGCATGTAATTATGAATAATTGACTGTTATTACTATGGTAACTACATGTAACATATGTAACAAGAACACTGTAAAATAAAGTGTTACCATACTATTTGACTAAGTACAATGTAACTATGTAAAGTATAACCAAATATTTTTAAAATGTTCTTTATTGGTTATATGAACGTTAAGTGAACATTCCATTTCAGAATTCTTCCAACATTATGTGAATGTTACTTTTGAATGTTCTCTGGACGTTCTGAAACAAGCAGTAACATTTAAAATAAACGTTAGATGAACGTCCAGCTAAAAGGTTTCAGACAAATTTATTAAAGACCAGATAATGTTGAACGAACGTTGTATTAACGTTACTGGAAGAACGTTTGTTCATAACTCTGAGAGAACCTTTCCAGAACGTTCCCTGTTCGCTGGATTACTGCTAGTGTAGATCTGGCTCAAATATACACAAAAGAAGAATATTAAGAAGAAAATATCAGCTTCATTCTTTACGTATGAAAGTTTCACAAGGTCGTTGAAAAAGTCAGCCCTCCACACAACACCTGCATACAAATCCACTTCCTTGTTCCACGAGTCGCAGCACGCCGGCTCTTAAAGCGATCATTATTACCATACAAATAGACAGATCTATTTAACAACTACCTTTTTATCACAGAGCACTTATTCTTTAGTGTTGCTCTGTGAAAGGCATTGAAATGCAGCCGCCGAGAGCCGTGCGCTTGATAAAGGCCGGGAGCAATAGATGGAGCATGGCTGACATCTTCTTAAGAGATGATAGGAGAGCCAAATCAAATAGGATGGAGCAGTCACTCTCGCGGCAGATAGGTGTTTCATTTCTGCCGGGCCGCGTCGGCATCCCCAGTGACTTCCTGCCCGGGGAAGATATAGCTCCCTTGGACTTTATCCATTATTCCAGCTCGCAGCGCTTCTCTACACTCCTGTTTTTGTTCCAGGCCGAGTAGTGTTTTCCCTACTTTGATGTCAATCTTGGAATTTGCTCTGGCTTTCATTATCGATAGCCTGTGGAAGTCAATTATGTTTTTTTATTAAACGTAATTGATTGTGAGTGAATGAGACGTGAGTCGTGTATTTGTGAATCTCTGGTTCCGGTTAAAAGTTTCTCTCCCCACGAGGCTCTTAAACTCTTTCCCATGTTGCCAAAAACTTCACATTTGAAGACTTGAACAACTGATATAGTGACCGCACATCAGTTCTGTATCAACACTATGGAGTCTATTTGATACGCTAACTGGGTTTTAAAAAGTGGGTGGGACAGGTGTGTTTGTGTGTGTGTGTGTGTGTGTGTGTGTGTGTGTGTGTGGACTGGTAATCCTACGGTATGGGGACAAAATGTCCCCACAAAGATGGCAATATCCAAATCCTTGTCCTTGGGGACATTTTTGGTCCCCATGAGGAAAACATCTTATAAATCACACTAAGTGATGTTTTTTGAAAATGGAAAAATGCAGCATGTCTCCTGTGATGTGTGTGTGTGTGTGTGTGTGTGTGTGTGTGTGTGTGTGTGTGTGTGTGTGTGTGTGTGTGTGTGTGTGTGTGTGTGTGTGTGTGTGTGATGGGTAGGTTTAGGCAGGGGCAGTGTGTGTGTGTGTGTGTGTGTGTGTGTGTGTGAGAGAGAGAGAGTGTGTGTGTGATGGGTAGGTTTAGGGGCAGGGGCAGTGTAGGGGATAGAAAATACAGTTTGTACAGTATAAAATGCATTACGCCTATGGAATGTCCCCATAAAACATGAAAACCCAACAAGAGCGTGTGTGTGTGTGTGTGTGTGTGTGTGGACTGGTAATCTCACGGTATGGGGACAAAATGTCCCCACAAAGATGGCAATATCCAAATTTTTGTCCTTGTGGGGACATTTTTTGGTCCCCATGAGGAAAACATCTTATAAATCACACTAAGTGATGTTTTTGAAAATATAAAAATGCAGCATGTCTCCTGTGATGGGTAGGTTTAGGGGCAGGGGCAGTGTGTGTGTGTGTGTGTGTGTGTGTGTGTGTGTGTGTGTGTGTGTGTGTGTGTGTGTGTGTGTGTGTGTGTGTGTGTGTGTGTGTGTGTGTGTGTGATGGGTAGGTTTAGGGGCAGGGGCAGTGTAGGGGATAGAAAATACGGTTTGTACAGTATAAAATGCATTACGCCTATGGAATGTCCCCATAAAACATGGAAACACAACATGTGTGTGTGTGTGTGTGTGTGTGTGTGTGTGTGTGTGTGTGTGTGTGTTTGTGTGTGTGTGTACAGTCCAGCGCCAGATCGTCTCTTATTTAACAAACAAACAAAATGAATGCTCGGCCAGTAAACTGGAGATGTTTTAATTGTATTAGGAAGGTACATCCATGCCGCAAGATGTTTTAAAAAAGTGGTGGGGACAATATCGACCCTGGCAAAGATTGGTGGGGACATGTCCCATCTGTCCCACCCATCAGTTATGCCTATGTTCAGTATTAATCACATTTAATGTAAATCCGTGGCTGATAAGAACTTGCGTTTATTGTCGATGAGATGAAGAGAGCTGGGGCCCGTTTCAATAAGAAGGTTCATCCAGCTCTGAGTTTAAACTTGAACTCAGAGTTGACTTACCCTGAGATGGGAAACTCTGAGTTTGGGGTTTCAGCTGAATTGAGCTAGTTCAATCAACTCTGAGTAGACTGACTCTGAGTTAAGCGCCTGCACCACCGCTGATCAAAAAGCCATGATCAATGGAGCGCCAAAATTATGATTTACCATGGCAACAGCACCAGACAAAAAGCTGCTGCATACATCCGGGTCAAACGTAAGTTTAATTCTTACTTCGTTTAATTAAGTATAATTTTCATGATATCCCACAGACAACAGAAGAATGTGGCAGCAGCTGAAAATGGAAAATAAAACATCATTGAATCAGGTAAAGCTTTAAGCATTAAAGGTGGGTGTAGGATTCATGACTTTACAAACACTTGACATATTAAATAAATATCATTCAGTGTCTATTTCAATTTTCAACAGCTTTTCCCACAGAGTCTAATGCGCTTTCCACATGATGTTTTCTGATGAAGAGGAGATGGGGGAAGAACATTAACACCCAACAGGAAAAAGAATAAAGTATTTGTAGGAAATAAAGATGGCCACAGAAAGAGAGAATAATGTGTGTTGATTTAACAGCTGTGGTGTTGTGTTACGTCTGTCGTCATGAAATGGCGTATGCCTGTCGTTACCAATCACAATGTGTTCATTTTAATGCAATGTGTGGACATATTTCCATTTAGCAAAAATATCTATATTTTATATATATACAACTACACCCACCCCATCCCTAAACCTACCCAGTGATTTACAGTGCACACACACTTCATGAGCACATGTTATTGTATATTGCAATGCTTTACCAGCTGAGCTACGCAAAACCTGAAATATTATGCAGATAAAAGGGACAAATGCTTTAAAATGAAAGTGTGCTGTTGTCGATAGGAGCACAACTTTAGAAAACGCTCCTATGGGTCGGATATCAAGGAAGTGACAAACGAACTATACAGGCGTATTGGTCGGAGGACATGTTTGGCTCATAATCATACAGTAATCTGTTTTCAGAAAGTGTGATGATGGGAATATACATGTCATCAATGCATACAAACTCTGGAAATCCTAAAGGAAATTTGAATTACTTCCAGAGGTTTATCAAGTGAACGATCCTGTATAATCCTCGTGATGAAATATGCAATGTGTAATGAATGAATGTTCCCGCACTGCAAACAATGCTTTTCTTACTTTGTTTGTTTTTTCCAGTCAAAATATTTAAGTACATTTTTCTTATTTTTCAAATTATCTGCCGGGGTAAGAAAAATTATCTTCTTTGTGTTTGCATTAAGATTATTTATTTATTTTTTAAGTAAATAAATGTGTTTAGTTTTAATTTTAGATTTAGATTTAATTTATAACTTTTAGATATCTGTACTTGAAATAAGATAAAAATAATCAGTCTCAAAAGCATTTGTACAGTGTGAATGAAGGAATGAAGTATTTAAACATGGCGCTTTAAAAAGGGAGAGGAGACCGTAAGAAACTCGGGGTTTACCGAAGAAAACCTGCTTCTGACCAGGGTTGAAGAAATCAACTAGCTACTGACGACTGTTTCCCGAAACCGTATTCAACCAAGTCAAGTCACCTTTATTTATACCGCGCTTTTAAGTCCAATAGTTTCAGAGTAGCTTCACATTGTTACCAGGAAGATAATGCAGCAGAGTTTGATTCGGCTGAACAGCCGCTCTGGTGAGAACGGTGATGTCATCAGCTAATTTCAATGATCATATGGTGTCAGTGCGGGCGGATCGCTAATATAGCTGAGATTTAGGTGTCCCCAACTGAGCAAGCCAAGCCAAAGGCAACGGTGGCACGGAACCAAAACTCCTTCAGGATCAGATTGGAGAAAAAAACCTTGGGAGAAACCAGGCTCAGTCGGGGTGCCAGTTCTCCTCTGGCCGACGAACAAACAGTGTATGATTCTGGCAACATTACAGGTCAGAGGTCATATTAGATCAATAGATATCCGTAAGATTATTCGATAGATTGGAGTCGGCATTACTGAGAATGTGGTTGTTTAATTGACACGCTCTCTCAGACACTTCAGGGATGAGTTAGACATGTCCAGGCACAGGTCCACCATCCGATCTGGATACGGCCCGGCTCCGGCCACATTTGGTTAATGATGCTCACAGGTGGTGGAGTAATAACTCCTTATAATGAATCTGTTAAAGGTTGAATTAATGCTATATTTTTGGCTATAACTTATGAACATGGCACCTGAGTTATGGTGCTTTATTTCCAGATTCAATCATTGGCTCGCTCTTGCGTACTAGAGCACATCCGCACATGCGCACTCTTTAAAAACACCGCTTTAATCTGTGCATTTAATCACGGGAAGAATCTCGGCACTAACTGTAGATTATTAGTAGATGTATGGATGAAAACCACTCATTAAACATGTCGTTAAATTAAACCGCTTGCTGCAGTTGAATATTAATCTGATATTAAATGACTTAAACTGTGATGTAAACTATAAATACTCATTTATTTCTGTTTTTATACATTTTCTTTGTATATTTATTTATGTATATATTCATGTATTTTATTTTTTTCGTATTTATTTATTTATTAAGTCAGCTTTGGAATTCAATACGTGTCTTTCTGCTGTCAAATCTCACCTGAGTTTATCAAGCAAACGCAAGAATAACTTCATATTGATCATAACTTCATTATCATCATCATTTACTGTACAAATCATGAGTATGGAATATGATCATCAGGTTTATTAGTCAATCATTGCGTTATATGTTTGAAAACTACTGATCATAAAACTGAGCATTTAAATATCATCTCACTAAGACTTATTATTGGCAGATATTAATATTTATATGCATTTTATGTCAGTATCTGCTATACAGACTCATCAGAATTTCATCTTGTAAAATGACTATTTCACAATAGAAAAACAGAAAGCATATGTACTGGATATAAACTGAGCACAGTTTGAGACATGATTGAGATCTCCAGCGGAGTTAGGAGTTTTCTTTCCTATGGGATATTAGGTTTTATGCGAAATTATGGAATATTAGTGGTTGTACATATTGCTAAGCATATCTTCTCATCTGCGTCTGAAGCAGATTCTGCCAGAACCACAGATAACTACAGGAAGGAACCCTTCGAGAGGAGCCGGGAATGGCAGGAGAGATGAAAACCAACCAGAACCCAGACAATACAATGCCGAGAAATCGGCCGGACGGAACAATGAGTGAATTTTAAGTGTGTTCAGACACATTCCCTGAAACTGTGTGTGTCCTGAGGGGGGCCGGATTCTAAACTGGTAATTGTTAGCGCTGAAAGAGACACTTTTCTGATACGTTTGGTTATGAATCGCTTGTTCGGAGTGTGTTTTAAGTCAGGCGTCTGCCTCGATGCTCCAGCGTCCCTGAACAATGAGGACCCCGGACCCCGCGCGTCCCTCGGGCTTTGGTGAGCGGAGGCCTGCGGGCCGGTACGGAGGGAGCCCGGCACGCTGCTAAATGTGGAGGGGACAGATAAGGGCTCCGCTGCGCCGTGAGGCCTTTCCCCACGAGCCCGAAGGGAAATTTGCAAATATTAAGAGGAAGATGAGACCGATTAAACGTGCTTTGTGCTCTCGTTAACCACTCTGCTTTACCTCATTCTTCCTCTGCTTTCAGCTGTTGTGTTTTTCTCTCTTTAAAATCGTTATATTTCTTTATTTTTTGTAGAACGATGCACATTACATTAGCATCATTACCAAACAGAGGAACGTTGACTTGGCAACCATAGCTTAAATTAAACATGCTTAATCTTATTTTAGTAAGTTCGCTTCACTCGGCTCAGACTGTTCTGACTTAGTGTGCTGTATCTATTCAAACTGATCCGACTTACGGTTTTCCTAAAAATAACGATTAAAAATCATAAAAGCTCATAGACTTACAGTGAGGGGGTCAAAACTTTAATATAGTAACTCTAATAGAGCATTTAGGCTTCATCCACTACGTGTCTATCACTGTTAAAGCCTAGCAGCTATCTTAGGATTTGATAGCAATGTGCTAAATCATGCTAGCAACATGTTAAAACAAAATTCTAATTCAATGCTAGCAGGATGATAAAACATGCTATCAAAATGCTTATTCATGCTAGCAACATACTAATTCATACTAACAACATGCTAATTAATATAAAACATGCTATCAAAATGTTAAACCTAATTAGCAAAATGCTAATTAATGATAATTAATGCTAAAAGTAGTTAACAACAGGCTAACCAATGTTATCAAATTTCTAAACAATGTTAGCATCATGTTAAAACATGTTAATTCATGCAAGCAGTGTTAAATGTTTGTTAAACAACATGCTAATTCATGCAAACAAATATATAAAATAATTCTAGCAAACATGTTAAATCATGCTAACTAAACATTTTAATTCATGTTAACTATATACTAAATCATGCTATCAAATGTTAAATAATGCTAGTGAAATGCAAATTAATGCTAACAACATTAAAACATGCTAGCACAATGTTAAACAATGCTAGCAAAATGCTAATTCATGCTAGAAACAAGGTACTTGTTAACAAAATGGTAAATCATGCTAGCAACATGATAAATAATGCTTAAACATACTAGCAAAGTGTTCAATCATGTTATCAACATGTTCAATCATATTAACAACATGTTAATCACACTTATAAAATGCTAATTCATGTTAACAACATAGTAAAACATGTTAGCAAAATCCGCTAATTAATGCTAGAAAAGTGTTAAATGCTAGTGATGTGCCACCCCTCCAGATCCCAGAGTTCAGGTGTTCAATCCCTTCATGGCCACAGGTGTATAAATCAAGCACTAGGCATGCAGACGCTTCTACACACATTTGTGAGAGAATGGCTCGCTCTCAGGAGCTCAGTGAACTCAAGCCTTACATCACCAAGAGCAATGCAAAGCGTGGGATGCAGTGGGGTAAAGCACGCCACCACTGGACTCTAGAGCAGTGAGACGTGTTCTCTGAGTGACCAATCACGCTTCTCTGTCTGACCATCCCATGGACGAGTCTGGGTTTGGCGGTTGCCAGGGGAACGGGACTTGCCTGACTGCATTGTGCCAAGTGTAAAGTTTGGTGGAGGGGGGATTATGGGGTGGGGTTGTTTTTCAGGGGTTGGCCCCTTAGTTCCAGTGAAAGGAACTCTTAATGTGTCACCAAGACATTTTGGACAATTTCATGCTCCCAACTTTGTGGGAAAGAGTGGCTTCACAGCAGCTCAGTGACTGTTCTTGAATGGCCCAGCCAGAGCCCTGACTTAAACCCAATCGAGCATCTCTGGAGAGACCTGAAGATGGCTGTCCACCAACGTTTCCCAACCCAACCTGACAGAACTGGAGAGGATCTGCAAGGAGGAATGGCAGAGGATCCCCAAATGAAAAACTTGTTGCATCTTTCCCAAAACAGACTCATGGCTGTATTAAATCAAAAGGTGCTTCTACTAAACACTGAGCAAAGGGGCTGAATACTTAAGACCATGTGATATTTTAGTTTTAGTTTTTTAATAAATCTGCAAAACCGTCAACAATTCTGTGTTTTTCTGTCAATATGGGGTGCTGTGTGTACATTAATGAGAAACATAAAATGAACTTAAATGATTTTAGCAAATGTCTGCAATATAACAAAGAGTGAAAAATGTAAGGGGGTCTGAATACTTTCCTTACCCACTATATATATATATATATATATATATATATATATATATATATATATATATATATATATATATATATATATATATATATATATATATATATATATATATATATAATTGTAATTTATGAATACAAATTTGAACCCTTTTTATCATCAGCTAAAACTAAAACCCTAAAAAAATATTACTACTTGAAATAAAATAAACATTACCTAAAACCAAATGAGTAAAGTTTGTTGGGACAATGTTGGCTTGGTAAATATATATTCTTCAATTCAATTCAATTCAATTCAAATATATTTGTATAGCGCTTTTTACAATACACATTGTTTCAAAGGAGCTTTACAGAAAGTGCATTTCATAAATGTACATTGAAAAATGTTATTAAAAGTTAATCAATCATGTATTAATGTAGGCCATAACAGCGCTGGCGTTGAGTCGTCTCATCACAGGTGTTGGGGCATCTGAAGTCTCCATGAGAGGCTGGATACAAACTGGAGCTGACCAACTCTTTACCTCAGGACTAGTGTCCCGAGATCACAACAGAAAAGCAGACGGGAAATAATTAGCATAGCTGCTGTTCAGAATATTAATGCTTTTGATCCGATTTAACTGTAGTATAAAAGGTAATTATAATGTGAATGCTTGGCTATTGTGCATTGCTGTGTGTTTCAAGCTGAAGAGTGTAATTTCTGCAGCACCAAAAAGTATCACAAAATATTCCACACAGGATTCATAAACACCCGCATGTTCTATTGGTTGAGTCAGAACTCAGCCTTGAACTTGAGCATGTTCTATTGGTTGGTTGACACATCAGATCTTGTTCAAAATAATTTTGAGTCGTTATTAATACATCACTGTGACTGGATGGAACAAGTTTCCTTGATGTAAACTTGGGCACTCATTTGGAAATGTGTTCATCTTAATGGCCATAAAGCAAGAGTATTTCTACATCAAAGTCTCTTCATTCTGCTCCATGAGTTCTTTAACAACAAGCAGACATAGGAGGTAATCAGTAAAGTTCTTCTGAATAAGCGGTGATGTTCTCGTTTCTGTGTTTTTGTTAGGATCCTTGCTGCTGCATTTAGAACGAGCTGAGGGGGATTTATTCTGAGTCGCACATTACAATAATCAATACTACTAACAAGTGCATGTGCTTTTGCTTCACCTTGAGATGAAAAAGGCCCAACTTTCACGTGATTCTTAAAAGACTGGCATGAGTTTTGAAACCGTCTTGTCAATATTTCAGCCTTTTTTTCTGTTTTGAACTGTAAAATATTTTTTCATAACAAAATGTCTTTAATCATTTGTATCAATTTGAAAAATATTGTATGTAAAGAGCAGAGGCCCTATAACAGAACCCTGTGGAACCCCACAAGAAATGATATCTGATTGATTCACTTCTTCAGGGAATGCATAGTGATTATAATAATAAACTAAACTGATCAAATGTACAGTATATATGCAATGCAAGTCGCTTTGAAGAAAAGTATCTGCCACATGCGTAAATTAAATTGTTTTTATGTTGCCCTTTTTAATAATAATAATTAGTTACATTTATATAGCAATTTTCCAGACACATTACTTTTCTAGAGCATTTGGAGAATTTTTTTTTTTTAATTGTTGAATTTTTTAATGCATCTATGTATTTAGATTGAGCTCAGTGTCCCCACCAACATTATCACCAATCTACAGCCTTTCTGCTACTACTGCGCCACAGAGCTGACAGAACAGTAGAAAGGTTTAAAAATGAGCTGATGCGCTGAAAAGAGGCAAAAACAAAAAGCCTGATAAATACACATGGTTTTTGGTTATGCAGCAAGAAGAAAATCAATTTCTCTGTGATATTCTCTTGACTTGTCACCTTAAGTAACCAGTTCTGCAATATAAGTTTGGCAGCCGCTGTTAAATAGGGTGACATTTAAAATGATCTAGCAGCTAGCCTTAATCTTGTCGTAAGTATTCAGCATGGCCTTATCATAAAGTGATTCATATAGGCCATAATTCACTTATTAACTTGGTATTAAACATGAATGATTCTGCTGTTGCTGTGCAGATCAGCAGGGGAAATTCATTGTTACTTGTTGCCTTTAGGCAACGATCAACTCGCATCACAAATTACAAAAAATAAATTTGATGCTGCATCAGTTATGAGTACAGGAGGTTCAGTCCAATCATAATTAATCAGAATGCAGTAATTTAGTATTGTGGTGAGTGTGTGTGTGTGTGTGTGTGTTGAATGGCGATCTGGTGGTTTGTATACGTGAAGTGCTCTGACATGCTGAGTTGTGGTGTTTATGTGGATGATCACGAGTCATGAGTAGAGAACTATCAATTGAAGTTGCCAAAAACCAAAAACATTTTTGCAAATTTTTGCATTTCTTAGATGTGCCAAAGTATTTGCATCTCTTCATGACATTTTCCAAATCATCAGATGAAGTGCACAAACCACAACAAACATAAAATCAAAGCAATAAAAACTGTATGTATCAAATACCTCTTTTCAATTATTCATTAGTTCCCTATCTGTCTTTGACATTATGAAAATATGTCTTATTTGAATAAGTTTATTAAAAATGAACAATTGAATTGGCGAAAAGAATTTGCATGCCAAGCCACTCCCCCATACATAAAGGTATATAAGATGGCAGCATGCACATTGCTTCGGAGCTGAGTGGTTGTTTACAGCGATTACTCATTTTGTACAGCGAGGATGGCAGTCCTGCTTGCAATGGTGATCCTGCAAGTTAATCTGGCCAAAGCACTCAAAGAACTGCACATGGGTACTGCTGAACTGGGGTTGATGCAGGAACTGCACATGGCAACTGACCTTGCTGTAGTCCCTCAGCCTGACGATGTCCACATAGCAAACCTTGCAGAGATGTGGATAAAGTCAGCTTTGTTGATGCCGTCCCGCGAGGTGGGCTCTTTGGCAACACTGTCGAGGATTTTGCTCTGCAGAATGAGGCCATTAAGCACATCCTTCTGGCCCCCAGCCTGCTCATTGCCGAGGGCACCCCCTGCAACTTCTACACCTGTTCCAGCTTTACTGAAGACGTCAACCTGGCTGCCCCATCGAGCCCCCCGCAGGAAGGAGACACATCCCATCCCTCAGGCCGCCGCTAAGCATCCATCTAAGTGCCCCTGATCCAGAAGAGGGCCGGGGGGAGAATCTTCAGTTTTGTTTCAAAGAGTTTATTTCTGTTCTACCGCTGACCCCAAGGCCATATTTTAAAAAGAAAAGGAGTTTTCTCTGTCTCAGGGCGTGGTTTGACAGTGAGCAAGGCTCTGTTTCCTCACTCCCAGCCCCCCTTCTCTCACCACAGGCCAAGAGTTTGCATTTTGAGGTAAGAGTCACACCACTGTACTTCAGAATGCTATGACTCACGGGTTAGGCCCCAGTGCTCCTCCTCGCTGGTGCTGATTGCATGTAGCCTGGGAGCCTGGTTAGTGTTTATCTGCCTGTCCCGCTGGCTCATTCAACAATCAGACTTGGCTATGCAATTCAGTTCTCCAGGCATACCCCCCAGATTCAGTGGTGTCTTGTTTACCTTGGTGGCAGGCAAAGATACTGGTGAAGGATGCAATAGAGCCTGTCCCACCAGCCATGATGATGTCAGGGTTGTACAGCCCACACTTCATTGTACCCTAAAAAGTGATGGGTTACGGCCAATCTTGGATCTGTGATGCGTTCGCCTCCACGATTGGTTTGCAGCAATAAACCTGAAGGATCCATACTTCCATGTCTTGATTTTACCTCTACACAGACCGTTTATTCGGTTTGCTTTCGAGTGTCAGGCATACCAGTACAAGGTCTTCCCCTTTGGGCTGTCCCTGCCCTTGCCCTGCTTAGGGAAGCGGGCACTCACATTCTGAACTCTGTCAACGACTGGCTCATTCTAGCTCACTCTCGAGTTCTGTTGTGTGAACACATGGACCTGGTGCTCAGGCACCTCAGCCATCTGGGGCTTTGGGTCAACTGGGAGAAGAGCAAGCTCACCCCTGTGCGGAGCATCTCTTTCTTCTGTATGGATTTGGACTCACACATGAGCACTTGCAGTCAGTGCTGAACTGGGGAAGGGGGAAGACCGCTGTATTGCATCAGCAGCCTCAGTAACACCATTCGGATTGATGCATTGGAGACTGCTTCAGCACCTGAGATGGGCATTGCTCAGCGGCACTGATTTGTCGCCAAACATTCAGCCCTTGGTCAGCCCTTGGCTTTTTATGGACCAGACTGCCCTTAGAACAAGTGTACAGGCACGTTGTAGTTACAACAGGTGCCTCCAGAATGGGCTGGGCCGCTGTATGCAACGGGCATGCAGCTTCAGGCTCCCGGACGGGACCTTGACTGCACTGGCACATAAGTTGCATAGAGTTGCTAGCAATGCTACTCACCCTGCGCCAGTTTTGACCATTGCTGTAATGGTTGCGTACACCATCCGCCAAGAAGGGTTACACTCACATTGCATGTCACAACTCACCCTACATCTTCTTCTTTGGGGTCAGCAGGAGCTCAGGTCACTCTGCACCTTCACATTCTGTGCAAGCTCAATCGTGCACCTGGCACACTCTCGTGACAGCCCAGATGCTCCAGCTGATCTAGAGTCGATTCGGGGATGCACAGGACCCCCTCTTTTACTCCCTGACCGAGGCACCCCTCAGCATGGACGGTTGGCACACAGCTGGCCCCTAGGGCCTACGCAAATATTGTTTCCCCCAGTGAGCATGCTTGCACAGACTCTGGCCCACCCGGATCTGGTTTTCGGACCTAATGCTCCTTGCAACAATTGCTCCCTGGTGGATTCCCCCGAGGAACGACCTGCTTTCTCAGTCTGAAGTCTGTTTATTGAGTGGTGCTCTTCCCAGCAGGAAGACCCTCGGAAATGGCGATCAGCTCTGTGCTCCTCAGCATAAACCTGAATGAGTGAATTCGTGCCAGAAAACTCAGAAGTGATTGAGGCTCCCAAGTGTGACCCCATTTGTCAGTCTTTGACATATTGTCTCTGTTCCCTCCATCAGGGAACGAGGGTTACATAAGTAACCAAGAAGTTCCCCAAATTAAAACTAATTATTGTCTAACAATGATTATATTAAATAAAAATGAATATGAGAAGACCACAATTATTGTTGTCCAATCACATATAGCCACCCAAATGAGATAATTTTTATTTAAATTTAATAAAGTATTTTTTTTTCAATAAATTATTTTAATATCTATAATGTTTTATGTATTTTCCCTTTATTTTTTTTTTGAAGATTATTGAGCAATTATTGCAACATATTTTACAAGAAAATACTTTCTAGTATTTAATACTAGAAAATGATTTTTTTCAGTCTAATTCAAAAAAGTGTCATTTTATTCAATGCGTTACTTGCTGTTTGATTGTAATTTGTGAAATTTGCTTGCAATTTCAGAGTAAAAATTGTTTCAAAGTAAATCTCACTTAATTTTTTTCTCCATTGCATCAATTGAGACTAGAGACAAGTGTAGATTTTTGGTCTGATCAGCATTTATAGCATTGAGGAAAGACTTAAACTTAAACAAATGCTTTGATTATTAAACATCTGTGTGTTTACATGCCGTCCTGTCAGGCTCCTCAAACCGCCTCCAATCCAACAGCTGGCTGTCTTTCTTTCTCTTTTAGCTTCATGATGATCAAATTATGTGCTGTTTGAAAGAGAGCGAGGCCTCGTCAACTGTAGCCAATGATGGGCCGACAGGGGGCTTTACATCTTCAGCTTTAATTTGTGCTGACCTGGCACGGCCCCTCAACCGCGCTTGTTTTCTTACTTTATGGAAAAATCAATATGCTCTCTGACAGAAAACAGCTCCAGAGAAGAAATAAATGGGAACACTGTGGCGCTCTGTCAATCATTTCTCACTTGTGGCCCATGTGCCTGATTGTTGCATGCTGGGATTGGAGAGTGACTCAATCAATTGTTGGCTTTATTATTTAAGATTTAAACCTGTTTAAAAGCACTGCTGAGGAGAAAGCGTTCAGCGATAAATCCTCAATGCTACACTGAAAAAAAAAAAAGGTGTAGGATTAACTTAGCAGACAATGTATACTCAGAAATTGCTAGAAAATAATCACAAAGAAATGGCAAATAACACATTGAATTGAACTTAAAATTTAGAACGATTGAAATTGTATTTTCTTTTTTACAGTCTAGCAGAGGACAAAGATGTGTGTCATATGGCTGAAGTCCATCAGGATAGTCAGTGGGTTTTAAAAACGCTGGGACCGGCTCCACCCTCGGGCCGTAACACACACGCGGTGAGTCCAGATGTACGGCGGCTGTACGGCACACCCATCAGCCCATCTTTAGCCAACCCAAGTGTGTGTGAAGCAGCTGCTGGCAGCTCCAGCTGGGCCGCACATCCTTGATTAGACCTGCTCTTGGCCTGATGGCGGCCGCACCACCTGGCTTTCAGTCTGCTCTCGCTGAGGGTCCTCACCAGCGCTCGCAACAACCTTGCCCCTTACCTGCAATCGCTGGCCATCTTCACCCTTACAAAACAGACGTCAGGACAGGATATGCCTGGAAGTTTAGTAGAAAAATGGTGCATTTTTATCTTTATGAAGTAATTTGGCCTGTTCCAAAATCTAGTAAGCTGCCTATGCAGACAACACTGTGTTGACTAAAGGTTATGCATAATCAAATATTAGCAATATTATTTCAATAAATTGTTTTGGTCGTCAAAAATAGAGAACATAATGAATGTCATAATATTCAGTAATATTTTAGTATTATTGAGTTATTGATATTTTATAGTTAAAGTTTTGGTAATGTTGCTGTGTTTATCTTTTTCTTAAATAAGAATACATAGTTTTATTATATACATTTTATTTCTGTTAATTTAAACTAAATGTAACCCCATTACTAATTATGCATTATTTGCAATAATTATTAAACTGTGCATAGTTTCTTAGTACCTCTCTAGGAAATAGAAGTTATTGATTAGCTAATGAGTGCTATTATTTACTAATTCATTAACTAATTCAGTAGTTACTAGAATTGTAAGACTTATTTCAATGGTCTGCTTTAGACATTCTACTTACATAAGTAAGTGTTGTCTTTATCCACTGACTACCCTAACAGGCTACTAACAGTCTAATGAGAGTTAGTTGACATGTAGTTGCAAAGATACTTTTAGTCTAAAGTGGAAAGTATATACAGTACCATGTACTTATATGTAAGTACATAGTAGTTTAGGCCACCTTATGTAAAGTGGGACCCATTTGATTGAATCATTTATTATTAACCCTTAAATGGATGAATGTTTTGCCAATCATTATTACATATTGGGGTCTGTTTTCAAGTACATGAAACAAGTAAAATTGTCTGAGAGTTGAACAGATGTGTATCGTGTCTCAGAGGAAGGAAGGGTTTTTCTGGTGATTAAGAGAAATTGCAAGACTTCTTCACCTTCACGCAAATGGTTGACGAAAGCAAAAATGCTACACTGCAAAAATGATGATGTTCTTCCTCAGTGTTTTTGTCTTGTTTTCAAGTACAAACATCGAAACATTCTTAAATCAAGACACATTTACTGGAGAAGCAAAAGACTTGTCAGTGGAGTTAGCGACCCGGATCTATATCTAACACGGATGGATCTCTACCCGTTGCGATATTATAAAACTCTCCTGATATTAGAGTAACAATTGCAGAAGAATACAATAAAGCATGTTTTGGAGCTGGTCTCAGTTTGAGCAGATGTTTTATACCATCACCACTGTCCTCATCAGAGCTCATTTCCAGGACATTCACCATCTCAAAACCATAATTGTCAACCTCTTCAGAATCAATATTCTGATCGCTGGCAGCTTCTTCACCAGAGACAGTCCCACTGATATCTGCCTGCGTTCAGAGCTTGCTCTGCAGTCAATCTCTCAGCCAGTTCAGCTTTTGCTGATGATTCTTCCTATTCTTTTGTTTTCTGCCTGCAGTGACTGTGATTGAAACGCCACTTCATCTTTGTGAATCAGACATTGCCACCTTGTGGAATAAAGGGGAATTACACTTATTCAGTCATCATAGATTCAATTATTGTGTGCAAAAAAATATACTTACACTGTTACACACCAGGAGGAGGAGGAGGAGGAGGAGGAGGAAGAGGAGGAGGAGGAAGAGGAGGGAGGAGGAGGAGGAGGAGGAGGAAGAGGAGGAGGAGGAAGAGGAGGAGGATGAGGAGGAAGAGGAGGAGGAGGAGGAAGAGGAGGAGGAGGAGGAGGAGGAGGAAGAGGAGGAGGAGGAAGAGGAGGAGCAGGAGGAGGAGGAGGAAGAGGAGGAGGAGGAGGAAACCAGAGGAGGAAGAGGAGGAGGAGGAGGAGGAGGAGGAGGAGGAGGAAGAGGAAGAGGAGGAGGAGGAGGAGGAGGAGGAGGAAGAGGAGGAGGAGGAGGAGGAGGAGGAAGAGGAAGAGGAGGAGGAGGAGGAGGAGGAGGAGGAGGAAGAGGAGGAGGAGGAGGAAGAGGAGGAGGAGGAGGAGGAGGATGAGGAGGAGGAGGAGGAGGAGGAGGAGGAGGAGGAGGAAGAGGAAGAGGAGGATGAGGAGGAGGAGGATGAGGAGGAGGAGGAGGAGGAGGAGGAGGAGGAGGATGAGGAGGAGGAGGAGGAGGAGGAGGAGGAGGAAGAGGAAGAGGAGGAGGAGGAGGAGGAGGAGGAGGAGGAGGAGGAAGAGGAAGAGGAGGAGGAGGAGGAGGAGGAGGAAGAGGAGGAGGAGGAGGGTAGTGAATGACGTCCCAGGTCACTAAAGACCTGAGGGATGCGTTTATATGTACTGTACAAGTTTACTTTCTGATTTTTTATCCTGATTTTTTCAGTTCAGGTGTTTCGGTTAAAAATGTATTTCAATCCATCACTAGTTTTTAGGATTTTAACATTACAATCGATTATCTAACAAAACAAATAAACTGCATTGACAGCATGACATCATAAATCAGACGAATATTTTGATTGAAAAACAGACGACAAAACGCTGATGAAGGCATTTGGCATTTACATAAAAAGCTAAATCAGTGTAAAAATCTGGGTGTGCTGATAGCGTAGTTTAAAATGTTAATGTCCTGATGTAATTTAAAGCATGTAAACAAACTCATAAGAACGTACTGAAGTAACCACTGCTGTGTGTTTAACAGCCTCTCAACTTTGTAATCTTCATTCGAAGAAGTAGGCAAAGAGTTTTGGAAGCTGCTCGCCTAAATTCGTTTCCCTAAATCCCTGCAAATAATCCAATTAGCCAAGATGAGGGAGGCTGGAATAACCTTTTAATCACAGCCATTGAAGAGGGCAGGCGCTCAGAATGGGGCTCTGTGTTATCAGCCACAATCCCCCTTCTTCATTTCATTGCCCTCCGCCGGCTTTGTTCTGGAATCGGGAATAATCCAACGCTCGCTGACTCTCCGTTGGCCAGTAATCTAGCCACAAACTTGCTACTAGCCTCAAGACGGCAGGATTATATCCTAATAGTTAGATTCTGTTTGAGAAGACGCCTTTACCTCTCAAAACGTGTGTAAACAATAGAGCGAGAGCGACAGAGATTAGCTCACACCAGGAAAGTCATCTATCCAGAGGTCTTCTGATTTAGATAATGTTAATACCCGCTTAATTAATTAACTTCACCAGAAATTTGACAAGTTATGGTGCACGACTCTTTCAAATGTAACTATAATGTCTAGGTTGAATTTCGACATCTCATCAGTAAGTTGTCATCCTTTGTGCAGATGTGGACTCTGTTTCAAAACCTTGCAAAATAATTATTGTAATGCAGAAAAAAATACAAATAAATGGTTCTAATTTAAAAATAGGCTTTATTACTTATTTTTATATTTATTAAGCCTTGTTCAGACTGTCAGGCCAAATACGACGTTTAAGCATTGGAATCTGATCATATTTAGCAGGTGTGAATGGGAAAAAATCACATGAAATATGAATATTACAAACATTGTTTAAGTCCATTTTCAACAAAACAAGAACAAATATCTTATGTCATTTTACTAATCTAGTAAATGCATCTTAATTTAAGAATTTTTAGATATTAAGACAAGAAACAAGACGAAAATACTAAGTAAGAAGAGCATTTTTTGCAGAGTAGTTGTTTCCATCCACCTATTTCTATATACATTTCAGAAAATCGCATAAAAAACACTGGATGGAAACACCAAGATGTGCATAAATTCTAAAAATGCACTCAAATGAGGATTTTTGTGAATTTATTTTAAGGTGACGTACTTACATGTTACTGCATGTACTTACTATAGTAATAACAGTAAATTATGCATAATTACAAGTAACTAATCCTCAACCAAACCCTAACTATAACTCTATAATAAGTACATGTAACTAATTAATATTACTCAGTACTTATTTGAGTAAGTACAATGTAACTACGTCACCTGAAAATTAAGTGTAACCAATTTTTTTTATCGAAAAGAAGACATGTCCATAAAATAGGGTGGAGACACAATTACTGAATAAATCCCTTGATGCACAACTAAAAACTTTGCCTCATCAGAGGAGGACCACTTTGATCAAATTTTGCGTAGCTTATCTGCTTATAGTTGTGTTTCCATCCACCTATTTCTGATGTTGGACGAGAAGGCCAGGCTCGCAGTCTCCGCTCTAATTCATCCCAAAGGTGTTCTATCGGGATGAGGTCAGGACTCTGTGCAGGCCAGTCCAGTTCCTCCTCACCAAACTCGCTCATCCATGTCTTTATGGGCCGACGCTTTGTGCACTGGAGCGCAGTCATGTTGGGACAGGAAGGGGCCGTCCCCAAACTATGCCCACAAAGTTGGGAGCATGAAATTGTCCAAAATATCTTGGTGAAGCATTAAGAGTTCCTTTCACTGGAACTAAGGGGCCAAGCCCTGAAAAACAACCCCACCCCATAATCCCCCCTCCACCAAACTTTACACTTGGCACAATGCAGTCAGGCAAGTCCCGTTCACCTGGCAACCGCCAAACCCAGACTCGTCCATGGCATCGGCAGACAGAGAAGCAAGATCAATACTGATGTATCTGTGATGTGCGATTTCTTTAGCATCTTCCAAATCAGTCGCCGTGCGTCTCAGGTTGGGATGCTGCCTATGTAGACAATACATGTGTGTTATCATTATGTAGTGAGGAGTTTTACTCAAGTCAATCCTGGATGTAAAGCAGCAGGTTTAAGGTTTCTTGAAAGTCAGGGCAAACAGACAACGGTGACTCCTGCAAGTTGAACGAAAAGTCTTGTGTCAATAATGAATGGCATTAATTAGATGGTACTTAATGGAAACAGTTTCATATTGGCTCAGAGTCTCTCCGGGCACAATGCACATTTAATACAGATGAATACTTAAATGTGTGCTTCTAATTAATTGTTTATACAATACGATCATCCCTTTTCAAACCCAATGCGACTCCTCGAGTCTCTTGACACTCAAACACAATAAAGATTCAATTTCATCTGATTTCTCTAGATACAGATGTCACTCTAATGTAGTTTGATACAATTCGACTCCTTGTGATTATTGCTCGATTCCAGGGTGTTCTGGCGTCCTAAACCAATGATAATCAAACATTTTGAGAAACATACTCAATGCAGTCATTAAAATGTACTGAGGGGAGATGATTGTGAAGACATGAGCGTTTGCTGATGGGTCTGAAGGGCCTCCAGAAGTGCAGATGTGCAGTAGTAAGAGTGTGTGTGTCCAGAAGTGCTGGTCTAAGCTGCTGTATTCCCCGGAGCCGTCCGCCCACATCTGTTTGGTGGGTGTGTGCGGGCGTGGCCGTGTGCGGCCCATCTGCTGCCAGCTCCGCATTGTGAGTCAGGCGGCTCCCAATATGGCGATGTCCTGCATCAGCGCGCGTCTGACCCTGGCCGTCCTCACGGTCAAGGTCATCTGTGATCAGAGCAGCCTGTCAATCACACGCACTGACCGAGAGACAGCTGAGTTCAGCCGTTTGCTGTGGTTAATCGTCTCAAGGGGCATTGAGAGATCCTAGTAAAAGGCAAAGTTTTCTTGGTGATTAGTAAGGCTTTGCAGTTTGGTGATATGTGCTGTGCAACAGCAGAAGTGTGCTATAATGTATAGGGCTGCACAATTCATTTTTGTTTGCAGTTAAATATGACTATTATAATATTTCACTCCCTCTTTCTTTTGGCTGCTCCTGCTAGAGGTATCAGCAGCAAAATTATCCGCACATTGTGTACTACTTCTGTCACTATCTGTATGATGAGTTTAGTTTTCATTGACTTTTAGTTTCTCACCTTTGCCACGTTTCCTTTGTTTTAGTTTCCCGCCATGAATCTGTTGTCATTGACACTCTTTAATCATCCCAGCTGTTTGGCATTGTCTCATTATCACAGTTCCTCTTTGTGCTCACCTCAGTGTCTGGTATTGTGTGCTACATACAGGTCCTTCTCAAAAAAATAGCATATTGTGATAAAAGTTCATTATTTTCCATAATGTAATGATAAAAATTAAACTTTCATATATTTTAGATTCATTGCACACCAACTGAAATATTTCAGGTCTTTTATTGTTTTAATACTGATGATTTTGGCATACAGCTCATGAAAACCCAAAATTCATATCTCAAAAAAATTAGCATATCATGAGACGGTTCTCTAAACGAGCTATTAACCTAATCATCTGAATCAACTAATTAACTCTAAACACCTGCAAAAGATTCCTGAGGCTTTTAAAAACTCCCAGCCTGGTTCATTACTCAAAACCGCAATCATGGGTAAGACTGCCGACCTGACTGCTGTCCAGAAGGCCATCATTGACCCCTCAAGCGAGAGGGTAAGACACAGAAAGACATTTCTGAACCAATAGGCTGTTCCCAGAGTGCTGTATCAAGGCACCTCAGTGGGAAGTCTGTGGGAAGGAAAAAGTGTGGCAAAAACGCTGCACAACGAAGAGGTGACCGGACCCTGAGGAAGATTGTGGAGAAGGACCGATTCCAGACCTTGGGGACCTGCGGAAGCAGTGGACTGAGTCTGGAGTAGAAACATCCAGAGCCACCGCACAGGCGTGTGCAGGAAATGGGCTACAGGTGCCGCATTCCCAGGTCAAGACACTTTTGAACCAGAAACAGCGGCAGAAGCGCCTGACCTGGGCTACAGAGAAGCAGCACTGGACTGTCGCTCAAATTTTGCATGTCATTGGGAAATCAAGGTGCCAGAGTCTGGAGGAAGACTGGGGAGAAGGAAATGCCAAAATGCCTGAAGTCCAGAGTCAAGTACCCACAGTCAGTGATGGTCTGGGGTGCCATGTCAGCTGCTGGTGTTGGTCCACTGTGTTTTATCAAGGGCAGGGTCAATGCAGCTAGCTATCAGGAGATTTTGGAGTACTTCATGCTTCCATCTGCTGAAAAGCTTTATGGAGATGAAGATTTAGTTTTTCAGCACGACCTGGCACCTGCTCACAGTGCCAAAACCACTGGTAAATGGTTTACTGACCATGGTATTACTGTGCTCAATTGGCCTGACCTGAACCCCATAGAGAATCTGTGGGATATTGTGAAGAGAAAGTTGAGAGACTCAAGACCCAACCCTCTGGATGAGCTTAAGGCCGCTATCGAAGCATCCTGGGCCTCCATAACACCTCAGCAGTGCCACAGGCTGATCGCCTCCATGCCACGCCGCATTGAAGCAGTCATTTCTGCAAAAGGATTCCCCACCAAGTATTGAGTGCATAACTCAACATCATTATTTGAAGGTTGACTTTTTGTTTAAAAAACACTTTTCTTTTATTGGTCGGATGAAATATGATATTTTTGAGATATGAATTTTGGGTTTTCATGAGCTGTATGCCAAAATCATCAGTATTAAAACAATAAAAGACCTGAAATATTTCAGTTGGTGTGCAATGAATCTAAAATATATGAAAGTTTAATTTTTATCATTACATTATGGAAAATAATGAAGTTTTATCACAATATGCTAATTTTTTGAGAAGGACCTGTACTAGCTATGTTTCCATCCGAAGTTGCGAATGTAATTTAAAGGACAACTCCGGTGGAAAATGAACCTAGCGGTAATTAACACATGGTTACCGAGCAGATCGTTCTCTGGGAAGCGTCTTCATGAAAATCGAATGTAAAGAGTTTTATCTCTTAAAACAGATTAGCTAATAACGCTAGTTTATGGGCACAGAATACGAACAATTAGATCTCTAACAAGACTCAAAATAGCCTCACACTAACACGGCAGCATAATGAGGGTCCCTCGATGCAAACCGAAGCATTGAGAACTGTGTAAGTGTACAAACAGTTTAATAAGAAGATACTTTATAAAGACATTACGAGTATACAGACAGGAGCCATCTCGAGTCGAGCCACGAGCGCTGTGCTTGTCCTTTAAGCACAATTCCAGTTTTGGTTTTAGTAGTACTCCAACTTCAACTTATGTTTTTTCAGTTAGTTGCCAAAGCTACATTTCTAATGTTTTATTTAATTTAATTTCAATGAATGAAAAGGTTTGAGTTAACAGTAACAGCACAGACAATGTTCTGGTCATCCTGTCCAGCTCTAGTGGTCAGTTGTTGAGCTGCAGGAGCTTCCCTAACAAGGCCGTCGCTGGTGGTGAAGACTCTCACGGCCCCTGCGACTTCAACCGAGACACCGGGCCCCGCATTCCCTCGCTACGGCCCTGGGCAGTTTTATTGTAATCATAAACGGATAACTGCTCCACATGTGTGTGGTACGTGTGTCTGCGTCAGGACGGGCTCTGCTGGAGCTGAAGGCAGGACAGCCTTCTGAGCAGATGCTTCCACAGATCAACATCCCGAGGCTCAGTCCAATCCAGAGCCAGAGGAGGGAGTGATCCCGTCATCCTGATGGAGGGAGCGATCGCTCGTCTGGACCTGCTCCTCCTCACAGATCTGTGTTCATAATCTCACAAGCAGTGTTGTGTTTTCAGGCCTTTCACTCCGTCGGCACGTCTTGTACATGATATTTGTGTATTTGTTCATGTGTGGGATTGTTTATGATGAACATGTGTTATGCACATAAGCTCAGCACACTTAAAATCCTGCATTTGGTCCAACTTTTACCCTTATTTTTTCTCTTGCTGCTTTACTACAGTAAAACCTCTTTAGGACTAGACCTGCCAAAATAAACAAAAAACACACTTTGTGAAATAAATCAACCACTACTCACCTTCTTCCATTGGTCCAGTTCTGATGCTCACGTGCCACTGTTGGTGCTTTCGGCGGGGTCAGGGGTCAGCATGGGCACCCTGACTGGTCAGCGGCTATGCCGCCCCATACGCAACAAACTGCGATGCTCTGTGTATTCTGAGCCCTTTCTATCAGAACCAGCATTAACTTCTTGAGCAGTTTGAGCTCCAGTAGCTCGTCTGTTTGATCGGACCACACGTGCATCAATGAGCCTGGGCCGCCCATGACCCTGTGGCCGGTTCTCCACTGTTCCTTCCTTGGAGCACTTTTGATAGATCCTGACCACTGCAGACCGGGAACACCCCACAAGAGCTGCAGTTTTGGAGATGCTCTGACCCAGTCGTCTAGCCATCACAATCTGGCCCTTGTCAAACTCGCTCAAATCCTTACGCTTGCCCATTTTTCCTGCTTCTAACACATCAACTCTGAGGACAAAATGTTCACTTGCTGCCTAATATATCCCACCCACTAACAGGAGAGGAAGAGATCATCAGTGTGATTCACCTGTCAGTGCTCATAATGTTATGCCTGATCGGTGTATATATATATACTATAATACGTTCTCATTTATTCTCATTATATGTATTTTTCAAAGATCTGTTGTCCTGTTCAGCATTAAATCAATGAGTACGAATATTCCACACATTCACAACAGGAACATCAGAAACGACATGTTTGTTGTTTTATTTTCTCAGTTTAATACTGCATATATTAATTCAGTTCAAGGATGTTGTTGTGGTGTTGAGAAGGCGCGGGGGTTTGTGTGTCGATGGCGATGATGTCACGGTGTCGTGTGGTTGCTGAGGGCCCACACGCCGCTAATGAGAGGTTGTTAGCAAGTGCTAATTAGCTCTGAAGGCTCTGCTAATCTCATTAACCGCAGTAGTGCTAGTCCACGTCCGATTTAACAGTTGTCACTATACCTTGACTGTGAGCCGCATGGCCTTCTGGGTGGGAGACTGACAGGTCCGTGGAGAACGCGCCGTCTGGGAGCGTCGGAGCCGCGTTTGACTCCAGAACCTGGGAAATTACACCTCACTTAACACCGCTTGACACACGGCCGACTCGAGCGGCTAATTGAAATATTTCTTGATATGAGTCCTGATGTTATGGTGGCGACCGGATTATACCAGAACATCCGGACCGTTGCTATACGAGTCAGGAATGTTTAAACATGAAGCTCGGCGTTAATTTAGAGTTAATTCGTTAATATGTGTGTCAGTCTAAAGCCTTTCTGGGCGATCGCTGTTAGCTTGCCTTTCAATCTGATGTGATTCACACAGATCACTAAACCAGGGCTATTATAGTTTCTCTAAAATACTTCATCATACATTTCTAATTTTAATTTAGCTTCATTTGATGTACTAAAATAACTGAAATAAAAATGAATACAGCATTATACTGTCATATTATCACAGTTATGTTCAGTTTGTTTTCATCAGTCACATGTCTTCATCACAGCTGTTTTCAGCTCAGCTTCCGGTATTGTTTGTGTTGTGTGCATATGCGCGTTTGCTTGTTGTTTAAATCGTATTAATAAACCCTGTGTTATCTTCATCTTCATCATCGTCTTAATCAACCTGAGCGTTATGCATATAAATAAATATATTTAAAAAATGAGGAAAAATGCGACTAATGACCGAAACTTTAACTAAAATTAACATGAAAATATCCAAAATATTAATAACAGCTATAATTGTGATCTCAATGACACTAAAATAACACCGATCCAGGAAGAACGTTTAAAAAGCCTGACATTTGCATT
>CM040925.1:1102500-1165000 GCA_023029165.1 Gobiocypris rarus
TGCTTTTTTTTATAAAACTTACCCATATTCAAGAGTTGATAAAAAAAGAAAGCATTAAGCTAGAATAAAAAATGTTTTGTTTGTTTGTTTAAAAGAAGAGTGTCAGCTTTTTCTTTTGACATATTGCATTCTCAGATATTCATAAAACAAACTATTCTATGGCTATTACATTTTGGTGAAAATGGTCAAAAACCCTGGCGGGGAAAGAGTTAATGCAATGTGTGGACTTTTTACCACCATTTGTCATATTTCCATTTAGCAAAAATTTATATATTTTTATTTACAACTACACCCACCCCATCCCTAAACCTACCCAGTGATGTACAGTGCACACACACTTCATGAGCACATGTTGTTGTATATTGCAATGCTTTACCAGCTGAGCTACGCAAAACCTGAAATATTATGCAGATAAAAGGGACAAATGCTTTAAAATGAAAGTGTGCTGTTGTCGATAGGAGCACAACTTTAGAAAACGCTCCTATGGGTCGGATATCAAGGAAGTGACAAACGAACTATACAGGCGTATTGGTCGGAGGACATGTTGGAATATTCTTAAATCAAGATGCATTTACTGGAGAATCAAAATGTCTTCATATATTAAATCTTGCTTTCTGAAAAATGCATCAGAATGAAGTGAGTTTATGCTTAAAACTAGTACAGACATCTGTCAATGGGGTCAGAAAAATAATCAATCACCTATAAATGTCTTATTAATTTTAAAGTATGTTTCTATGCAAGAATACTCCTTTATTTCCAGGTTAAATCTCAGACATTGTCTCGTCTCGTTGGAGAGCATGTCAGTGTCTCTGAATCTCCATTGTCATCGAGAGGCTAATTGCCTCAAGACTATAAACCGTCAGCGTGTTTTGCCTTTGGTGAGTATTTACCGTGCATCGTTAATTCTCTCTCTCTCTCTCTCGGGCCGCTCTAGAAAGCGTTCCCTTTCCTTGATAAGTGGGCAGAAACACAACACCAGTGAGGTTGGCTGCAGTTTTTAACGCTGGCTTTCATCCCGTCCTCTTTCTTCTGCACCTGAAAGCTTTCTTCACATTGGAGTTTGAAGCACACTGAATACTAATTTCTGTCTATTAAAAGTGTCCGCTATCATCGGCGTGCTCTCATTAGAATGCCGGGCTCATGGGACGCCTCTTAATTCCTTTATAGAGGAATTCAAGACCCTTTCACTTCAAAAAGTATAAATCATACTCCCAAATGATCGTGGAAGAGAGGGGATTCGTACCAGGAGTCTCTGATGTGTCCCACCGGTTCATGGCAGGCGAGTTGAGTTCCCAAAGCCGCTGAAATCCAGCCTCCAGAGAGAAGAGGAGTCTGTTCCTGTGACCCGGGCCTCTCCAGACACACAATACAACACTCGCGCATGTGAAAATATGTGTACACGGAAGAAAGAATTATTGCTCAGATATGGCTTTCTTTCTTCCATTTTTTGTGTGATTACATTGGGGTTTTTAACTTTTAATGGACGGGACAGTAGGCAGGAATCAATGGGAAAGGCAAGAAGGGCTAGTAAGGTTAGATATGCTGCGACTTTAGGCGCAAAGGGAACAGGAGCAGGAAAGTACCACAGAAATCCTCAGAAACCACATCCACAGAAATCGCCTCGATTGGTTATCTTTCATTTGGGACAGCCCAACATTATACAGTGTGTACCAGGCATTAAGAGAAACGTGTTTTTAAAATTCCTGAATTGTAAAAACTGAAACCATCATTTAAATAGCAATATATATTTAAGAATATCAAGGGTTACTAGTTTAAATTTATCTTCAATGACAATGCATGTACAGTTGTGCTTTTTTGAACCGCTTGCAGAATCTGTGAAAATGTGAATAATTTTAACAAAATGCTGTTTTTTTTATTTAGCACTGTCATGAATAAGATATTTTACACATAAGAGGTTTACATATAGCTGAAAAATTTATAAAAATGAGTTTGAGATCCATCTTTTCACAATAAGGAGGATCGAGGGACTCTATTTAAAAGGTTCAAACATTCACTGATGCTCCAGAAGGAAACACGACACAGTAGGAGCCGGGGGGCGAAAACTTTTGAACAGGATGAAGATGTCCAAATGTTTCTTATTTTGTTTAAAAAAAAAAATCTTTAGTCCTGCCCTTCAGATGCAACAGAAGATGCTTACATGTTTCCTGGAAGACAAATTAAGTACAATTTACCTGGATCTTCAATTTCAGAAAGTTTTCACCCCCGGATCTTAATGCATCGTGTTTCCTTCTGGAGCATCAGTGAATGTTTAACCTTTTTTAATAGTTGTGTTTGAGTCCCTCAATCGTCCTCAGATCTCAGAATCATACAGTCACTGCTGGAGAGGGTTCAAATATTCAGAAGATGCTGGAAAACTGAAGGATTTGCAGGATCTGGAGGATTTTTTTGAAGAAAGTTGGTCAGTTTAACTGCTCAGGACAATCAAGACACGCAATAACAACCATCACAAAACACACACATCAATCAAAATCAATCAAAATATCTTACTCAGGACAGCACTTAATAAAAAATAACATGCATTTTGTTTGACCCCTCTTATTTTGTTATGATTATTCACATTTCCACAGATGCTGCAAGCGGTTCACACACTTTCAAGCATCACTGTATACTGTGTTTGATGTGGAATGAGATTGAGACTACCCATAAGAAAGACAAGTCCAAAATAACATCAAATGGAGACTTTTGCTTGATTCTCCTGAAGAGGAAGAGGCCTCAACATGAACTCAAGCATTTCTACCATATAGCATCGGTTTTTTGAAGTTTGGATTTTTTTCTTTAGAAAGTTATACTTGGATGTTTTATGCTATAAAATGTGTCTTCATTTAACATTGGCATAAGCATGTTATAAACATTTATTACAATAAGTGTTTTTAAGTGAAAAACTGCAAAAACTACAGTGCAAATGATTCACAAAACTACACACTAAAAGAGAGAAATATACAGAGTGCAAATGAACAAATAATGCCAAACATCTGAAATTTGCTTCTCAATTATCTTGATTTAAGAATGTTTAGATATTTGTACTGGGAAAACAAGACAACAATCCTGAGGAAGAACAATATTTTCTATGCTGTTCAAGTTCATAGTTTAACTAATCCATCAGATGATACGGATGGATATTTACTCTCATACACTGAGGGCAAGTAGTGGGAGACACTGTAAATTAAAAGTAAAGCTTACCATTCGTTTCAATTGTCACTTTGAACACTTTAGACATTCTACTAACTATAATAACTTTGCAACTACATGTCAACTAACTCTCATTGGAGTATTAATGGACTGTTAGGGATAGGATAATAATTTGACAGCTTGTAAAGTTACTAGTAGAATGTCTAAAGCAGACCATCAGAATAAAGTGTTACCCCTTTATTTTTAAGACTGTACAACTGTTGGTGTTGTAGCCATCAAAATCAATATTTACAAAATACTATTCATTTGGACAGTGAAAACATTGGACACATTTGTACTTTTGATAAATGAAGGTTCAAGAGAATGAACAAAGATTCTTGCATTTTCTGGAAATGGAGTTGTATTTTGACCAGCTGAGAACGTGTAAAGGAGTCGAGACAGCGGCAGGAATCCCTCCGTCACACACAGAAACCACAATCTGCTGCGAGGAGACTCGGTTCTGACGCCTGTACCGAACTGTGATGGGCAGCTACTATGACGAGAAGAACCAGGTATGCTTGAGTATTGTCTTTTTCTTAAGACATCACGTCCTGTTTTTGGTTTGTTTACATGTCTTTTGTCTGTGTTGCGTTCATATTTCAGAAGAACCACACCTGAATTGGTTTGGAAGTGGAGCAAGCATCTTTTCGGTGTCTCGGTCTGCTTGTTTGGTGCGCACCAGGGTTCACACTTGTTCAAATGAACCGCACTATCAGAGCAATCGAACGATCTGTAACAATGCAATACTATCACATATACATTCACATCATTCATGGCGGATTCAGAAGGCACAGCATCGTTTTTTAATCTCATTCTGTCTGCAAATCCAGTCTCTTGATTACAAACGAATCCGGTGAACAAATGCAATCTTACCCACATGAGCTGGATCTTCAGTAAAAATAAAGTTCAACTGCATTCCTAATATTGGAACCCAAAGGACGCTTATGCAGGGACTGTGTTCTTCCACAAACAGGCACTGTGGTATCCTGATATTTATGTGATAGTTACTGGCAGTTCCACCCCACACCACAAGAGGTGCAGTTGACCTTCAGGATCATGTGGGTGTTGCAAAAGGAGATACAAGGAAGTCAGAGAAAGGAATAACTGGGTTGTATGGATGCTCTGTTATGGTAGCAATGCCAATAAATACGAAGTAGTGATGCAAAGTCTGATTAATTTTCCGCAAACCGGTTCTTTTCGGACAGTTCGGCTCAATGAAAGCCGATTCATAGGTTCCTGACGTCATCATGCAATGACGCCACTATGCATTTATTTTATGCTTTTTTATGCATTTCTCAGTGTCATGTTAGTATCAAGGAAACATTCAAATAAAGTAATCTGTGTCAATGCATATCGAAACAATCGAATAAAGATATTTGCATGAGTGCATTTTGCTGATTATTGCCTTTCATTCACTTAAGTTAATTATGTGTGTGTTCACAGTAATTAATTTATCCTTCACGACAGAAAATTGCACAACTACAGCACACATTACAGGCACTGATCAACAAATGCGGATAGGCCTATGTTATGTCTAAACAGTATAATACCATAGAACAAGCAAACCAACTCCTTGTTAATTGTCCTGATAAACTCCTCATATAATCTGCACGAGCAAAACCACACTCACATATCATTATATTTATTTATTTTTTCATAAAAAAAAAAGAAAAAAAAGAAGGCCTATTTAATAAAACCAGTTCCCTTAAGTTAATGGTGTTTGTGGTTACAGTTTCATTCGCGGATCCTTTACGTCGGATATGAATGTCATGTTGTCAATATTGAGTCCCACATCTTGGATAAGATTCCTGAAAGTTTCGGACACACAGCACACATTAGAGACAAGCATGAACATGGGTGAGTTAAAGTAGCTAACCAATATAGAAAGAATAAAGAAGTCTCATAAACTTATGCATTTCGCCTAACAACTTAAAATATAATCTGCATGCACAATAAACTACAGTAAAATGTAGATTTAAATCTCTCGACAGAAAGGTTTTTGTAGGTTTTAATAAAATGTTATTTAATAACAGTAGTCATAATAAGCATATTTCCAGTAGCCTACGTGCCTCAGACTTGCGTCGCAAACTGCAATAATCCTCTGTAATCCTCGGCAACCTTCGACAGATGTTTGAACCGGCTCTTTCGGTTCCTTCTGAGTCCTCTGCAATCCTCGGCAACCTTCGACAGATGTTTGAACCGGCTCTTTCGGTTCCTTTTGAGTCCTCTGTAATCCTCGGCAACCTTCGACAGATGTTTGAACCGGCTCTTTCGGTTCCTTCTGAGTCCTCTGCAATCCTAGGCAACCTTCGACAGATGTTTGAACCGGCTCTTTCGGTTCCTTCTGAGTCCTCTGTAATCCTCGGCAACCTTCGACAGATGTTTGAACCGGCTCTTTCGGTTCTTTTTGAGTCCTCTGTAATCCTCTGCAACCTGCGACAGATGTTTGAACCGGCTCTTTCGGTTCCTTCTGAGTCCTCTGTAATCCTCGGCAACCTTCACAGATGTTTGAACCGGCTCTTTCGGTTCCTTCTGAGTCCTCTGTAATCCTCGGCAACCTTCGACAGATGTTTGAACCGGCTCTTTCGGTTCCTTCTGAGTCCTCTGTAATCCTCGGCAACCTTCGACAGATGTTTGAACTGGCTCTTTCGGTTCTTTTTGAGTCCTCTGTAATCCTCTGCAACCTGCGACAGATGTTTGAACCGGCTCTTTCGGTTCCTTCTGAGTCCTCTGCAATCCTCGGCAACCTTCGACAGATGTTTGAACCGGCTCTTTCGGTTCTTTTTGAGTCTTCTGTAATCCTCGGCAACCTTCGACAGATGTTTGAACTGGCTCTTTCGGTTCCTTCTGAGTCCTCTGTAATCCTCGGCAACCTTCGACAGATGTTTGAACCGGCTCTTTCGGTTCTTTTTGAGTCCTCTGTAATCCTCTGCAACCTGCGACAGATGTTTGAACCGGCTCTTTCGGTTCCTTCTGAGTCCTCTGTAATCCTCTGCAACCTTCGACAGATGTTTGAACTGGCTCTTTCGGTTCTTTTTGAGTCCTCTGTAATCCTCTGCAACCCTCGACAGATGTTTGAACAGGCTCTTTCGGTTCCTTTTGAGTCCTCTGTAATCCTCGGCAACCTTCGACAGATGTTTGAACCGGCTCTTTCGGTTCCTTTTGAGTCCTCTGTAATCCTCGGCAACCTTCGACAGATGTTTGAACCGGCTCTTTCGGTTCCTTCTGAGTCCTCTGTAATCCTCTGCAACCTTCGACAGATGTTTGAACTGGCTCTTTCGGTTCTTTTGAGTCCTCTGTAATCCTCGGCAACCTTCGACAGATGTTTGAACCGGCTCTTTCGGTTCCTTTTGAGTCCTCTGTAATCCTCAACCCTCGACAGATGTTTGAACCGGCTCTTTCGGTTCTTTTTGAGTCCTTTGTAATCCTCTGCAACCTCGACAGATGTTTGAACCGCTCTTTCGGTTCTTTTTGAGTCCTCTGTAATCCTCTGCAACCCTCGACAGATGTTTGAACCGGCTCTTTCGGTTCCTTCTGAGTCCTCTGCAATCCTCGGCAACCTTCGACAGATGTTTGAACTGGCTCTTTCGGTTCCTTTTGAGTCCTCTGTAATCCTCGGCAACCTTCGACAGATGTTTGAACCGGCTCTTTCGGTTCCTTTTGAGTCCTCTGTAATCCTCGGCAACCTTCGACAGATGTTTGAACCGGCTCTTTCGGTTCCTTCTGAGTCCTCTGTAATCCTCGGCAACCTTCGACAGATGTTTGAACCGGCTCTTTCGGTTCCTTTTGAGTCCTCTGTAATCCTCTGCAACCTTCGACAGATGTTTGAACAGGCTCTTTCGGTTCCTTCTGAGTCCTCTGCAATCCTTGGCAACCTTCGACAGATGTTTGAACAGGCTCTTTCATTCCTTTTGAGTCCTTTGTAATCCTCGGCAACCTTCGACAGATGTTTGAACCGGCTCATTCGGTTCCTTTTGAGTCCTTTGTAATCCTCGGCAACCTTCGACAGATGTTTGAACTGGCTCATTCGGTTCCTTCTGAGTCCTCTGCAATCCTCGGCAACCTTCGACAGATGTTTGAACCGGCTCTTTCGGTTCTTTTTGAGTCCTCTGTAATCCTCGGCAACCTTCGACAGATGTTTGAACCGGCTCTTTCGGTTCTTTTTGAGTCCTCTGTAATCCTCTGCAACCCTCGACAGATGTTTGAACCGGCTCTTGCGGCTCCTTTTGAGTCCTCTGCAATCATCGGCAACCTTCGACAGATGTTTGAACCGGCTCTTTCGGTTCCTTCTGAGTCCTCTGTAATCCTCGGCAACCTTCGACAGATGTTTGAACCGGCTCTTTCGGTTCCTTTTGAGTCCTCTGTAATCCTCTGCAACCCTCGACAGATGTTTGAACCGGCTCTTTCGGTTCCTTCTGAGTCCTCTGTAATCCTCGGCAACCTTCGACAGATGTTTGAACCGGCTCTTTCGGTTCCTTTTGAGTCCTCTGTAATCCTCGGCAACCTTCGACAGATGTTTGAACCGGCTCTTTCGGTTCCTTTTGAGTCCTCTGCAATCCTCGGCAACCTTCGACAGATGTTTGAACAGGCTCTTTCGGTTCCTTTTGAGTCCTCTGTAATCCTCGGCAACCTTCGACAGATGTTTGAACAGGCTCTTTCGGTTCCTTCTGAGTCCTCTGCAATCCTCTGCAACCTTCGACAGATGTTTGAACCGGCTCTTTCGGTTCCTTTTGAGTCCTCTGCAATCCTCGGCAACCTTCGACAGATGTTTGAACAGGCTCTTTCGGTTCCTTTTGAGTCCTCTGTAATCCTCGGCAACCTTCGACAGATGTTTGAACCGGCTCTTTCGGTTCCTTTTGAGTCCTCTGTAATCCTCGGCAACCTTCGACAGATGTTTGAACAGGCTCTTTCGGTTCCTTTTGAGTCCTTTGTAATCCTCGGCAACCTTCGACAGATGTTTGAACTGGCTCATTCGGTTCCTTCTGAGTCCTCTGTAATCCTCGGCAACCTTCGACAGATGTTTGAACCGGCTCTTTCGGTTCCTTCTGAGTCCTCTGCAATCCTCTGCAACCTTCGACAGATGTTTGAACCGGCTCTTTCGGTTCCTTTTGAGTCCTCTGCAATCCTCGGCAACCTTCGACAGATGTTTGAACAGGCTCTTTCGGTTCCTTCTGAGTCCTCTGCAATCCTCTGCAACCTTCGACAGATGTTTGAACCGGCTCTTTCGGTTCCTTTTGAGTCCTCTGTAATCCTCGGCAACCTCGACAGATGTTTGAACCGGCTCTTGCGGCTCCTTTTGAGTCCTCTGCAATCATCGGCAACCTTCGACAGATGTTTGAACCGGCTCTTTCGGTTCCTTCTGAGTCCTCTGTAATCCTCGGCAACCTTCGACAGATGTTTGAACCGGCTCTTTCGGTTCCTTTTGAGTCCTCTGTAATCCTCTGCAACCTCGACAGATGTTTGAACCGGCTCTTTCGGTTCCTTCTGAGTCCTCTGCAATCCTCGGCAACCTTCGACAGATGTTTGAACCGGCTCTTTCGGTTCTTTTTGAGTCCTCTGTAATCCTCGGCAACCTTCGACAGATGTTTGAACCGGCTCTTTCGGTTCCTTTTGAGTCCTCTGCAATCCTCGGCAACCTTCGACAGATGTTTGAACAGGCTCTTTCGGTTCCTTTTGAGTCCTCTGTAATCCTCGGCAACCTTCGACAGATGTTTGAACAGGCTCTTTCGGTTCCTTCTGAGTCCTCTGCAATCCTCTGCAACCTTCGACAGATGTTTGAACCGGCTCTTTCGGTTCCTTTTGAGTCCTCTGCAATCCTTGGCAACCTTCGACAGATGTTTGAACAGGCTCTTTAGGTTCCTTTTGAGTCCTCTGTAATCCTCGGCAACCTTCGACAGATGTTTGAACCGGCTCTTTCGGTTCTTTTTGAGTCCTCTGTAATCCTCGGCAACCTTCGACAGATGTTTGAACAGGCTCTTTCGGTTCCTTTTGAGTCCTCTGTAATCCTCGGCAACCTTCGACAGATGTTTGAACAGGCTCTTTCGGTTCCTTCTGAGTCCTCTGCAATCCTCGGCAACCTTCGACAGATGTTTGAACAGGCTCTTTCGGTTCCTTCTGAGTCCTCTGCAATCCTCTGCAACCTTCGACAGATGTTTGAACCGGCTCTTTCGGTTCCTTTTGAGTCCTCTGCAATCCTCGGCAACCTCGACAGATGTTTGAACAGGCTCTTTCGGTTCCTTCTGAGTCCTCTGCAATCCTCTGCAACCTTCGACAGATGTTTGAACCGGCTCTTTCGGTTCCTTTTGAGTCCTCTGCAATCCTCGGCAACCTTCGACAGATGTTTGAACAGGCTCTTTCGGTTCCTTTTGAGTCCTCTGTAATCCTCGGCAACCTTCGACAGATGTTTGAACCGGCTCTTTCGGTTCTTTTTGAGTCCTCTGCAATCCTCTGCAATCTTCGACAGATGTTTGAACAGGCTCTTTCGGTTCCTTCTGAGTCCTCTGCAATCCTTGGCAACCTTCGACAGATGTTTGAACCGGCTCATTCGGTTCCTTTTGAGTCCTCTGTAATCCTCTGCAACCTTCGACAGATGTTTGAACCGGCTCTTTCGGTTCCTTTTGAGTCCTCTGCAATCCTCGGCAACCTTCGACAGATGTTTGAACAGGCTCTTTCGGTTCCTTCTGAGTCCTCTGCAATCCTCTGCAACCTTCGACAGATGTTTGAACCGGCTCTTTCGGTTCCTTCTGAGTCCTCTGCAATCCTCGGCAACCTTCGACAGATGTTTGAACCGGCTCTTTCGGTTCCTTCTGAGTCCTCTGCAATCCTCGGCAACCTTCGACAGATGTTTGAACAGGCTCATTCAGTTCTTTTTGAGTCCTCGGTAATCCTCGGAAAACTTCGACAGATGTTTAAACCGGCTCATTCGGTTCTTTTTCAGTCGGACATGCTATTTCGGCTTTTGCGTCTTGCCTCCTCAAACCGGAACTAAAGTTCGATTCAGTTCGATTAGTGAACCGGCTCGACCAGTTACTTGCTGAGAACCGGTTCAAAAGAACGATTCGTTCAAGAACCTAACATCACTAATACGAAGTAAAGTAATATTGTGTGATCCAGTCCTATCAGTACTGAAGTTACTACACGCACTGCATGCTATTTTGTAATGGCATGTTTATTGCTTGGTAGCTCAATCCGGTTTAGCTCCACGTAGGCCTATCCCATGTTATGAGCTAATTGTTGGGCGGGGCTACAGAATCAGGCGTTCGTCTTCTTCTGTTGAGGCTGCGTTTCACTGAACTCTGACGTCACAGGTTAGCACATTCGCAGATCTCTCGTTTGCTGGGCCTGGTGTCTATAAAAGCTTCTCTTCGACTAACAAGGACGTTTTCAGCTCTGAAACTTACAGGATATTCTCATATCACCATGACCTTTAATATATCAAAAGCTCAAGGGAAAGTGGATTTCTCAACCCCTTTATATTAATATAAAGTAATGCACATTACTTTACTTTTCACATTGCTTATTTAGTAAGTCAATTGGGTATAAGGTGTAAATGAAAGAAATAGCACATCACCCATTTCCTCCCCCCAAAATAATTTGATTAGCTAGCACATGTTAGTTAGTCTCAATGCTGCTTGAGTCTGAAAACTGCCATGTATTTATTTCATACCAGGTGTCTGTTCTCTTGTTTTACACTCATTTCAAGTAAGCTGTTATTTGTCATTGTGAATGCCTCCAGTCGCTTCACCATCCATCTGCCGTATTAACATGCAGAAGTGTGAGGCACTTAAGGCCTCTATACGCTCAAGTTTTCCTAATCGACTTCTTATTTCTAAACTGGAGAAATATCACAGCTGAAGCCCACCGCCTCCTGCTTCTCATTTTAATGGTGAGATCTTGATGTCAGCAGTTAGTATATTGGTGTGAGTGGCCTATTGATTATTGATTTGTGTTCATTGATTGAGGTCTCAGGGGAGCCTAATCCGTTTTGATGCATTTGAATACATCCATTCATCTTCAGATGTTCTTGCAGCTCCTGCGCCTGCAGGCTAATGAAAATAGATGGTGATCTGAATGTGCAAGCCGCCTTTTTGATTTATTTTTTTAATTGATATATCTGCTTGGAAAGGGTCGGCTGCCGAATGACAATTGACCGCGCTGTCAACATCTGCTTTTCTTCTGCGTTAAAGATCATCTTCTGATGGACTTAGAGGTTGTTTGGATCTGCCAGTTATATATGTTTCATGTTGGGCTGTTTATAAATGGACAGTTATGAAGATTTCTCGAATATTGATGGGAGCAGGAAGTCTGTATATTGCTCTCTTGGTTTTCAGTATATGTATAATTCAGTCATATTCTGAATGGATCTGTATGCACGAGCATATATTGTACCTTCATACAAAACACTTCAATCAACAAGTTATAATTTATTTTTAATCACTTTACTGTAATGCATTCTTTAGTTTCTTACCGTCATTTTTGTTGTATAACAGTAAACAAATTATTGTAATATTTTTATCTAAATAAGCCTAACACAATAATTGCAACTATGAAGTAAAATTACTTCTGTAATGTGATTAGCATTTTTGCATTATGCTAATTAGACTTTTTTTTAAATAATGGTTATAAAGTTATAATGGCCCTGAAAATATGAATATGGTCTTTACATGTTTTCTGAGGTCTATTGATGTCTGATCTTTATTTAGCTCACTCTCACCGGCCTCGACCACACACATGTCAATGTTCGCGAAACCAGTTTTCCATACCTCAGATAACTCTTGCACCAGTATTTCATCTTTGATATAAATGGAGGTACGTTGTATGACTTTTTTGGACGGGGTACTCAAGGGTAAAACCGTCACGAGTGAACCATTCAACACAACGCCGCTCTGGACAATTTGCCTTTCAACCATTTAAAAAACAACAACAATTGCACTGTTCATTCGCGATGCCGAGACAATATGATCATGTCCCACAATCTCTCCCACCGCTAAACAACACTGCTCCGCTTTCATTTTAGACTCCACCTTCACTCCATGGCGGCGGTTAAATCTTTAAAACTCATTGTGTTTTGGTTCGTAATGCCTCCCAGCACAACGCTGGTTGCAGATGTTTAAACACCTTTAAGAGAGAGAGAGAGGGAGAGAGAGAGAGAGAGAGAGAGAGAGAGAGAGAGAGAGAGAGAGAGAGAGAGAGAGAGAGAGAGAGAGAGAGAGAGAGCGAGAGAGAGAGAGAGAGAGAGAGAGAGCAGAGAGAGAGAGAGAGAGAGAGAGAGAGAGAGAGAGAGAGAGAGAGAGAGAGAGAGAGAGAGAGAGAGAGAGAGAGAGAGAGAGAGAGAGAGCGAGAGAGACAGAGAGAGAGAGAGAGAGTCTCCAGACCCCGCACATCAGCCTCAAACGCATGTGGGTATTACTTTTAATACTGTTCTGGATAGGGGAGAATGAAATAATGTGCCGTTTAAGCATCCATTGATTTTGGAATTAAAAAGTTAGTTTGCAAAGATTTACTGTGGGGGTTCAACGGCGGAGCTCTTTATCAGGGCAGCAAATGGGCGGTTATACGCTGTCCGACAGAGCTGCGATTGAGAGATCGATAGGTGCGTGATTTAGTAACTGGGCTACAGCTAATCAATAAGTATAAAAGTAAATGAAATATGCATTACAGGGATTTTATTAGAGGGGGTTAGCAGATGGAGAATAACCGTCGGGCCATTTATTTTATACCTATTGATTGTACAACACAGAGACTCGCCGTAGCTCAAGCGAACCCCTTCTCAAATTCGGCGTGAGTGTCGTGTGATTTATTGCTTTTGAGGTCAGGCGGTGCGCAGACAGCTAAAGACGTCTGTGACGGGGTCCTATCTTAGCAGCCTGAAGGGTTTATATGGCCGCTAGTGTTGACCTGGACTCCTGTCTGACACAATTACTGTGGGAAAAACCAGCGGACAATGGCTTTGAACTTCCAATGCAGATGTTACACAACGCTCACAACAGCTTTTATGATTAATGTGCTGTGTTATTATTCAAGCAGTCATACATTCAACCAAAGACGGATATTCTGTCATCATTTACACCCCCTTTATGTTGATTCAGACCTGGATGCTGTTACTGACACCAAAAGGAGACGTTTTACTATACGAAACAGCTTATAATCTCCAGTTCATCATTATTCACCATGATTTTAGACATTTCATTTGCTATTTTCTGACAATCTTATTAAAGAGTTGTTGTTTTTTGTCCATAGTTTGTGTGTTTCTCTTTCCCACACAAAGCTGCTGTCGGATTTCAGAAGAGTCTGAACAATGTTGGACAACAATAATGATACTTTTATGATAGTTCAGTGATGTATTTTGGAGCTTGACAGCACCCATCCTACTTTATGGTCATCGTAAGGAAAAGAGCAGCTTGAACATTCAGGTCAGTTTCTCCTTTTGAATTTCTTCCTTTTCTCCTTTTTTGGCTTGATTCCTTTTTTTGTGGCTTACAAAATCAGTTTAAGGCTTCAATATTTGATTGGCATGTGTGGGTGGCACTGAAACCCTTTCATCTGATTGGTCAAAACGTGGCATGCCGTCTTCTTTACAGCATTAATTCACTACCAATGTCTTTACTCTGTACAGGTCCTTCTCAAATAATTATTTTCCATAATGTAATGATACAAATTTAACCTTCAAATATTTTAGATTCATTGCACACCAACTGAAATATTTCAGGTCTTTTATTGTTTTAATACTGATGATTTTGGCATACAGCTCATGAAAACCCAAAATTCCTATCTCAAAAAATTAGCATATCATGAGACGGTTCTCTAAACGAGCTATTAACCTAATCACTGAATCAACTAATTAACTCTGAACACCTGCAAAAGATTCCTGAGGCTTTTAAAAACCCTCAAGCGAGAGGGGAAGACACAGAAAGACATTTCTGAACCAATAGGCTGTTCCCAGAGTGCTGTATCAAGGCACCTCAGTGGGAAGTCTGTGGGAAGGAAAAAGTGTGACAAAAACGCTGCACAACGAGAAGAGGTGACCGGACCCTGAGGAAGATTGTGAGAAGGACCGATTCCAGACCTTGGGGGACCTGCGGAAGCAGTGGACTGAGTCTGGAGTAGAAACATCCAGAGCCACCGTGCACAGGCGTGTGCAGGAAATGGGCTACAGGTGCCGCATTCCCCAGGTCAAGACACTTTTGAACCAGAAACAGCGGCAGAAGCGCCTGACCTGGGCTACAGAGAAGCAGCACTGGACTGTCGCTCAAATTTTGCATGTCATTGGGAAATCAAGGTGCCAGAGTCTGGAGGAAGACTGGGGAGAAGGAAATGCCCAAATGCCTGAAGTCCAGTGTCAAGTACCCACAGTCAGTGATGGTCTGGGGTGCCATGTCAGCTGCTGGTGTTGGTCCACTGTGTTTTTCAAGGGCAGGGTCAATGCAGCTAGCTATCAGGCGATTTTGGAGCACTTCATGCTTCCATCTGCTGAAAAGCTTTATGGAGATGAAGATTTAGTTTTTCAGCACGACCTGGCACCTGCTCACAGTGCCAAAACCACTGGTAAATGGTTTACTGACCATGGTATTACTGTGCTCAATTGGCCTGACCTGAAGCCCATAGAGAATCTGTGGGATATTGTGAAGAGAAAGTTGAGAGACGCAAGACCCAACACTCTGGATGAGCTTAAGGCCGCTATCGAAGCATCCTGGGCCTCCATAACACCTCAGCAGTGCCACAGGCTGATCGCCTCCATGCCACGCCGCATTGAAGCAGTCATTTCTGCAAAAGGATTCCCCACCAAGTATTGAGTGCATAACTCAACATCATTATTTGAAGGTTAACTTTTTGTATTAAAAACACTTTTCTTTTATTGGTCGGATGAAATATGCTAATTTTTTAGATGGGAATTGTGGGTTTTCATGAGCTGTATGCCAAAATCATCAGTATTAAAACAATAAAAGACCTGAAATATTTCAGTTGGTGTGCAATGAATCTAAAATATATGAAAGTTTAATTTTATCATTACATTATGGAAAATAATGAACTTTTATCACAATATGTTAACACAATATAATTTTTTGAGAAGGACCTGTATATCATTTATAAATATTGTCGGAAACCAGCAGTCACTCTTGAAAGGGTAAATTTAAATTTACTTATCCTGGTAAATGCTTTATGAACACAAAAACCCACAAACAAAAAAGGAAAGATCCAGCCAAAACTCAATTCTATTAGTTAAACAAAACGAAAAAAGAAAAGCTGTTGATATATTCCTTCCAAACAGGAGATGAAATGTTCAAAATGAACACGCACTGTGAGGAATGACTGTGAGGAATGATGTTTTATCATTTCATTCGCTGGCATGTGTTAGTGTAGAGTCAGTTTTCTGATTTGCATATTCCTTTCTGCTGGATATTGTTGACGGACCACCAGGACAAACACTGCTTTAGCAAATCAATCCCAATCATTCTGAAAATCCTTATCCAGGGATTAAAGGACTGGAAAGGTTGTGGAAAAGTCATGAAAATTGATCAGTGAATTGATAGGAACTCTGCATTTATATTTTCTGTGTTCATTTTATTTAAAGTTTTAGTAATTTTGTTGAGTGTTTTTGTTTTTAAGCTTATTTATCAGTTTCAGTTTATTTAGTTTAACTAATCAACTTAAATTAAATTAAACTAAGAAATGAAAAATGTTAATCTTTTTTAATATTGTTATACCATATAAAACGATGTGAATAAAGTAATTTCCATCCCATGTGTTCAAGAGAAACTCTCTCTTTTTCCTCCATCATAAATGAGTGTTGTCAACTCAATGAACGCTGTCATGTTTTCTTGCGTTGAGATCTATGAGATCTTCTAGAGGAATACACACACACACACACACACACACACACACACACACACACACACACACACACACACACACACTCAATTATGTGAGACGCTTCTAGAGGAATACATACACACACTCACACTCACACACACACACACACACACACACACACACACACACACACACAATTATGTGAGACGCTTCTAGAGTTATACACACACACACACTCAATTATGTGAGACGCTAGAGGAATACACACTCACTCACACACACACACACACACACACACACACACACACACACACACACACACACTCAATTGTGTGAGACGCTTCTGGAGGAATAACCACACACACACACACACACACACTCAATTGTGTGAGACGCTTCTGGAGGAATACACACACACACACACACACACACACACACACACACACACACTCAATTGTGTAAGATGCTTCTGGAGGAATACACACACACACACCTTTTGCCTTGTTTTAAAATTTTTTTGAATTTATGCATATATTGGTTTCCATCCAGCTGTGTTTATGCGATATCGTAAAATTTGCATGTCTGCCAAATGCATAAATGTAAAATATCTGTATAAAATAATTATCTATACTGTGTCTTCAATACATGAACGTCTACATTAATGGGCATTATATCAGCTCAGCCGCTGCACACGGCCCTGTCTCCAGACTGTCAGCACCACGTGTGCCTTAATGCACATTTGAAGACAGAACGTTTAGCATAGCATCTCAAGACATCTGAATCCATGAATCATAAACGTGATGATCTGTTTACAGCCTTATGAGCATGCAAAGTAATTCAGGGAGGACGAGCGCGCTCTCATAGAGAGGAGTGTTTGCATAACCCTCCGTACGTACAGTCCGATCACTCTGACAAGAGCACGCAGGTATTAGAAATGGCACCAGACATCAGTCCTCAGGCCCGTTTGGACCGGCCCGCCTGCCCGTCTTCATTAGCCTGAGTGTTTCTGAGTCTTTGCAGAGCTGCTCTCAGGATTGAATCTGAATTGGTTTGTCCACCTTCCCTCAGCGGCATCCGCTGTCTGCACCTCTTCCTGCGCCGGGTTTGTCATGTAAATAACAAATGCACTCAGTGTGGTGATTTACCGCGGGCCGCTGGCCTCTGATGTATATTAATATTGCTGCACGTTTCACTGTACTACAGTCCATCATTCATTTGGATAAAAGAGGAGGAATTTAAAAACGGCCAATGCGGTACAATGGGGATACAGATTGCATCCATTTATTGTGCTGAGTGATGGAGCGGCTGCCCACTCTGTCCTTCACCTTCCCAAGATCCACGCAGCTTCCCATAAAACCTAAAAAAAGAGTCGGCCTTTGCCCCTCGCTCTTCCACTGCCGGAGGGATACGGACCAGGTATTTCTACAGGACACCACCGGCACAGACATTATTAAAAACTACCATGCAAAACATCTGACCTTTACCTCCTGAAAACAAGTCTGGTGTTCAATTCAGTCATTAAGGTTTAATTTCATTATTTTTTTTAATAGAATGATATTTTCTGTTTGATTAATTTTCTTCTGTTGGTCCAGTTTATTTATTAATTATTGTTTGATTAATTGTTCAATGTAGTTCCCAGTAAATGTATTAATTTTAAAAATTTTATTATGCTGGTTTAAATTAAGCAGTTTTTAATTAAATTGACATTTTATTTTAAATGATTTCGATATTTCTATATATTACACATGGATTAATTTAAGACAAAGTGTGCACGATAAGTCTAGTGCAAGTTATGACATAAAATACAAATAATTGGAAAACAGTGGAAAATATGTGCAGACATTGTGAAAATGATCAATTTGCAGCAGTCAACATACACTGTTGTCTGATCCTTCCTTATCCCCTATATAGTGCACTGTCTGATCGTCCCCTACCCCCTATATAGTACACTGTCTGATCATCCCCTACCCCCTATATAGAGCACTGTCTGATCGTTCCTTATCCCCTATATAGAGCACTGTCTGATCGTTCCTATCCCCTATATAGAGCACTGTCTGATCGTTCCTATCCCTATATAGTGCACTGTCTGATCGTTCCCTATCCCTATATAGTGCACTGTCTGATCGTTCCTTATCCCTATATAGAGCACTGTCTGATCGTTCCTTATCCCCTATATAGAGCACTGTCTGATCGTTCCTATCTCCTATATAGTACACTGTCTGATCGTCCCCTACCCCCTATATAGTACACTGTCTGATCATCCCCTACCCCCTATATAGTACACTGTCTGATCGCTCCCTATCCCCTATATAGTACACTGTCTGATCGTCCCCTACCCCCTATATAGTACACTGTCTGATCGTCCCCTACCCCCTATATAGTACACTGTCTGATCGCTCCCTATCCCCTATATAGAGCACTGTCTGATCGTTCCCTATACCCTATATAGTGCACTCTCTGAATTGTTCCCTATCCCCTATATAGTGCACTGTCTGATCGTTCCCTATACCCTATATAGTGCACTGTCTGATCGTCCCCTATCCCCTATATAGTGCCCTGTCTGATCATTCCCTATCCCCTATACAGTGCACTCTCTGATCGTTCCCTATCAATATATACTGCACTGTCTGAAGTGTTCCCTATCCCCTATTTAGTACACTGTCTGATCGTTCCCTATCCCCTATATAGAGCGCTGTCTCATCGTTCCCTATCCCCTATATATAGTGCACTGTCTGATCGTTCCCTATCCCCTATATAGTGCACTGTCTGATCGTTCCCTATCCCTTATATAGTGCAATGTCTGATCGTTCCTTATACCCTATATAGTGCACTGTCTGATCGTTCCCTATCCCCTATATAGTGCACTGTCTGATCGTTCCCTATACCCTATATAGTGCACTGTCTGAATCGTTTCCTATCCCCTATATAGTGTACTGTCTGATCATCCCCTATCCCCTATATGATGCACTGTCTGATCTTTCCCTATCCCTATACAGTGCACTGTCTGATCATTCCCTATCCTCTATATAGTGCCCTGTCTGATCATTCCCTATCCTCTATATAGTGCACTGTCTGATCTTTCCCTATCCCCTATATAGTGTACTGTCTGATCATCCCCTATCCCCTATATAGTGCACTGTCTGATCTTTCCCTATCCCTATACAGTGCACTGTCTGATCATTCCCTATCCCCTATATAGTGTACTGTCTGATCTTTCCCTATCCCTATATAGTGCACTGTCTGATCTTTCCCTATCCCCTATATAGTGTACTCTCTGATCATTCCCTATCCCCTATATAGTGTACTGCCTGATCGTTCCCTATACCCTATATAGTGTACTGTCTGATCGTTCCCTAGCCCTTATATAGTGAAATGTCTGATCGTTCCCTATATCCTATATAGTGCACTGTCTGATCGTTCCTAGCCCCTATATAGTGTACTGCCTGATCGTTCCTTATACCCTATATAGTGCACTGTCTGATCGTTCCCTATCCCCTATATAGTGCACTGTCTGATCGTTCCCTATACCCTATATAGTGCACTGTCTGAATTGTTCCCTATCCCTATATAGTGCACTGTCTGATCATTATACCCTATATAGAGCACTGTCTGATAATCCCTACCCACTATATAGTACACTGTCTGCTCCTATCCCCTATATAGTGCACTGTCTGATCGTTCCCTATCCCTTATATAGTGCAATGTCTGATCGTTCTCTATACCCTATATAGTGCACTGTCTGAATTGTTCCTTATCCCTATATAGTGCACTGTCTGATATTCCCCTATCCTCTATATAGTTCACAGTCTGATCATCCCCTATTCCCTATATAGTGCCCTGTCTGATCATTCCCTATCCCTATACAGTGCACTCTTTGATCGTTCCTATCAATATATACTGCACTGTCTGAAGTGTTCCCTATCCCCTATATAGTACACTGTCTGATCTTTCCCTATCCCTTATATAGTGCACTGACTGATCGTTCCCTATACCCTATATAGTGCACTGTCTGAATCATTCCCTATCCCCATATAGTGCACTCTCTGATCATTCCCTATATAGAGCACTTTCTGAATCGTTCCCTATCCCCTATATAGTGCACTGTCTGATCGTTCCTATTCCTATATAGAGACCTGTCTTATCGTTCTCTATCCCCTATATAGTGCACTGTCTGATCGTTCCCTATACCCTTTATAGTGCACTGTCTGAATCGTTCCTATCCCCAATATAGTACACTATCTGATCATTCTCTATCCCCTATAGTACACTGTCTGATCGTTCCCTATCCCCTATATAGTGCACTCTCTGATTGTTTCCTATACCCTATATAGTGCACTGTCTGAATCATTCCCTATACCCTATATAGTACACTCTCTGATCATTCCCTATCCCCTATTCAGTACACTGTCTGATCGTTCCCTATACCCTGTATAGTGCACTGTCTGAATCGTTCCTATCCCCTATAATGTGTACTGTCTGATCATTCCCTGTCCCTTATATAGTGCACTGTCTGATCGTTCCCTCTCCCCTATATAGAGCACTGTCTGAATCGTTCCCTGTCCCTATATATAGTGCACTGTCTGATCGTTCCTATCCCTTATATAGAGCACTGCCTGATCATTCCCTATCCCCTATATAGTGCACTGTTTGATCATCTCCTATCCCCAATATAGTGCACTGTCTGATCATTTCCTATCCCTATATAGTGCACCGTCTGATCATCTCCTATCCTCTATATAGTGCACTGTCTGATCATCTCCTATCCCCTATCTTATAGTTCCCTATCCCCTATATAGTGCACTGTCTGAATCGTTCCCTATCCCTATATAGTGCACCGTCTGATCATCTCCTATCCTCTATATAGTGCACTGTCTGATCATCTCCTATCCCCTATCTTATAGTTCCCTATCCCCTATATAGTGTACTGTCTGAATCGTTCCCTATCCCCTATATACTGAACTCTTATAGTTCCCTATCCCCTATATAGTGCACTGTCTGAATTGTTACCTATCCCCTTTATAGTGCACTGTCTGAATCATTCCCTACACCCTATATAGTACACTCTCTGAACGTTCCCTATCCCCTATTCAGTAAACTGTCTGATCGTTCCCTATCCCCTATAAAATGCACTGTCTGATCATTCCCTATACCCTGTATAGTGCACTGTCTGAATCGTTCCCTATCCCCTATATAGTGTACTGTTTGATCATTCCCTGTGCCCTTATGTAGAGCACTGTCTGATCGTTCCCTATCCCCTATATAGAGCACTGTCTGAATCGTTCCCTGTCCCTTATATAGTGCACTGCCTGAATCATTCCCTGTCCCCTATATATAGTGCATTGTCTGATCGTTCCCTATCCCTTATATAGAACACTGTCTGATCGTTCCCTATCCCCTATATAGTGCACTGTCCGATCATTCCCTATCCCCTTTATAGTGCATTGTCTGATCGTTCCCTATCCCCTATATAGTGCACTCTCTGATCGTTCCTTATCCCCTATATAGTGCACTGTCTGATCATTCCCTGTTCCCTTATGTAGAGCACTGTCTGAAATTTCCCAATCCCCTATATAGTGCACTGTCTGATCGTTCCCTTTCCCCTATATAGAGCACTATCTGAATCATTCCCTGTCCCTTATATAGTGCACTGTCTGATCGTTCCCTTTCCCCTATATAGTGCACTGTCTGATCATTCCCTCTCCCCTTTATAGTGCATTGTCTGATCATCCCCTATCCCCTATATAGTGTACTGTCTGATCATTCCCTATCCCCTATATAGTGCACTGACTAATCGTTCCCTATCCCTCATATAGTGCACTGTCTGATCGTTCCCTATACCCTATATAATGCACTGTCTGAATTGTTCCCTATCCCCTATATAGTGCACTGTCTGATCGTTCCGTATACCCTATAAAGAGCACTGTCTGATCATCCCCTACTCCCTATATAGTACACTGTCTGATCGCTCCCTATCCCCTATATAGTGAACTCTCTTATAGTTCCCTATCCCCTATATAGTGCACTGTCTGAATCGTTCCCTATCCCCTATATAGAGCACTGTCTGAATCGTTCCCTGTCCCTTATATAGTGCACTGTCTGAATCATTCCCTGTCCCCTATATATAGTGCACTGTCTGATCGTTCCCTATCCCTTATATAGAGCACTGCCTGACCGTTCCCTATCCCCTATATAGTGCACTGTCTGAATTGTTCCCTATCCCCTATATAGTGCACTGTCTGATCGTTCCCTATCCCCTATATAGTGCACTGTCTGATCGTTCCTTATACCCTATATAGTGCACTGTCTGATCGTTCCCTATACCCTATATAGTGCACTGTCTGAATTGTTCCCTATCCCCTATATAGTGCACTGTCTGATCGTTCCGTATACCCTATATAGAGCACTGTCTGATCATCCCCTACCCCCTATATAGTACACTGTCTGATCGCTCCCTATCCCCTATATAGTGAACTCTCTTATAGTTCCCTATCCCCTATATAGTGCACTGTCTGAATCGTTCCCTATCCCCTATATAGTGCACTGTCTGAATCATTCCCTGTCCCCTATATATAGTGCACTGTCTGATCGTTCCCTATCCCTTATATAGAGCACTGCCTGATCATTCCCTATCCCCTATATAGAGCACTGTCTGAATTGTTCCCTATCCCCTATATAGTGCACTGTCTGATCGTTCCCTTTCCCCTATATAGTGCACTGTCTGATCGTTCCCTTTCCCCTATATAGAGCACTCTGACTCATTCCCTGTCCCTTATATAGTGCACTGTCTGATCGTTCCCTATCCCCAATAGAGAGCACTGTCTGATCGTTCCCTTTCCCCTATATAGTGCACTGTCTGATCATTCCCTATCCCCTTTATAGTGCATTGTCTGATCATCCCCTATCCCCTATATAGTGCACTGTCTGATCATTCTCTATCCCCTATATAGTGCACTGTCTGATATTTTCCTATCCCCTATATAGTGCACTGTCTGATCATCTCCTATCCCTAATATAGTGCACTGTCTGATCATCTCCTATCCCCTATATAGTGCACTGTCTGATCATCTCCTATCCCCTATATAGTGCACTGTCTGATCATCTCCTATCCCCTATATAGTGCACTGTCTGATCATCTCCTATCCTCTATATAGTGCACTGTCTGTTCTTTCCCTTTCCCCTATATAGTGCACTGTCTGATCATTCCCTATCCCCTTTATAGTGCATTGTCTGATCATCCCCTATCCCCTATATAGTGCACTGTCTGATCATCTCCTATCCCCAATATAGTGCACTGTCTGATCATCTCCTATCCCCTACATAGTGCACTGTCTGATCATCTCCTATCCTCTATATAGTGCACTGTCTGATCATCTCCTATCCCCTATATAGTGCACTGTCTGATCATCTCCTATCCCCTATATAGTGCACTGTCTGATCCTTCTCTATCCCCTATATAGTGCACTGTCTGATCATCTCCTATCCCCTATATAGTGCACTGTCTGATCCTTCTCTATCCCCTATATAGTGCACTGTCTGATCATCTCCTATCCCCTATATAGTGCATTGTCTGAGTCGGTCCAGAGACACGACAGCACAGAGCAGATCATATGATCGAGTCGGTCCAGAGTCACGACAGCACAGAGCGGATCATGTGATCGAGTCGGTCCAGAGTCACGACAGCACAGAGCGGATCATGTGATCGAGTCGGTCCAGAGTCACGACAGCACAGAGCGGATCTTGTGATCGAGTCGGTCCAGAGATACGACAGCACAGAGCGGATCATGTGATCGAGTCGGTCCAGAGACAGGACAGCACAGAGCGGATCATGTGATCGAGTCGGTCCAGAGATACGACAGCACAGAGCGGATCATGTGATCAAGTCGGTCCAGAGTCACGACAGCACAGAGCGGATCATGTGATCGAAGTCGGTCCAGAGACACGACAGCACAGAGCGGATCATGTGATCAAGTCGGTCCAGAGACAGGACAGCACAGAGCGGATCATGTGATCGAGTCGGTCCAGAGACAGGACAGCACAGAGCGGATCATATGATCGAGTCGGTCCAGAGTCAGGACAGCACAGAGCGGATCATATGATCGAGTCGGTCCAGAGTCACGACAGCACAGAGCGGATCATGTGATCGAGTCGGTCCAGAGTCACGACAGCACAGAGCGGATCATGTGATCGAGTCGGTCCAGAGACACGACGGCACAGAATGGATCATATATGGGCTGTAAATTAAAATGGTACAAGAGGGGAACAAACACCACTTTAATTTACAGACGCACAGTCACACTTACCCTGTAATTATACCCTGATAATTACCCCTTAATGAAAAAAAAATACTTAAACTATAAATAATTTGTTAATTTTCCTGATAGTTACCCCTTTATTCCCCCAATATTACATACTGTTCCCTTATACCTACACATAAAATACACTCACCTAAATGATTATTAGGAACACCTGTTCAATTTCTCATTAATGCAATTATCTAATCAACCAATCACTTGGCAGTTGCTTCAATGCATTTAGGGATGTGGTCCTGGTCAAGACAATCTCCTGAACTCCAAACTAAATGTCAGAATGGAAAAGAAAGGGGATTTAAGCAATTTTGAGCATGGCATGGTTGTTGGTGCCAGACGGGCCTGTCTGAGTATTTCACAATCTGCTCAGTTACTGGGATTTTCACACACAACCATTTCTAGGATTTACAAAGAATGGTGTGAAAAGGGAAAAACATCCAGTATGCGGCAGTCTTGTGGGCGAAAATGCCTTGTTGATGCTAGAGGTCAGAGGAGAATGGGCCGACTGATTCAAGCTGATAGAAGAGCAACTTTGACTGAAATAACCACTCGTTACAACCGAGGTTTGCAGCAAAGCATTTGTGAAGCCACAACACACACAACCTTGAGGCGGATGGGCTACAACAGCAGAAGACCCCACCGGGGACCACTCATCTCCACTACAAATAGGAAAAAGAGGCTACAATTTGCATGACTTCACCAAAATTGGACAGTTGAAGACTGGAAAAATGTTGCCTGATCTTATGGTAGAGTCAGAATTTGTCGTAAACAGAATGAGAACATGGATCCATCATGCCTTGTTACCACTGTGCAGGCTGGTGGTGGTGGTGTAATGGTGTGGGGGATGTTTTCTTGGCACACTTTAGGCCCCTTAGTGCCAATTGGGCATGGTTGAAATGCCACGGCCTACCTGAGCATTGTTTCTGACCATGTCCATCCCTTTATGACCACCATGTGCCCATCCTCTGATGGCTACTTCCAGCAGGATAATGCACCATGTCACAAAGCTCCAATCATTTCAAATTGGTTTCTTGAACATGACAATGAGTTCACTGTAGTAAAATGGCCCCACAGTCACCAGATCTCAACCCAATAGAGCATCTTTGGGATGTGATGGAATAGAGCTTCGTCCCTGGATGTGCATCCCACAAATCTCCATCAACTGCAAGATGCTATCCTATCAATATGGGCCAATGTCACATGTCGGAGCGGACCACCAATACCGTGGATCACGCTCCTCCCTCTAAGGCCACCCAGAGGAGTTCCCAAAATGCCCCAATTAACAGACGTAGAGATACAATTATAACAACTTTATTTTAAATTAAAAAGGGAAAGGGAAGGGGATGACTAGTAAAAACTTCTGCAGCTGGAGGGTGTAGTGAGCGGCTCGGGACACCGGCGTCAACTTCTGGCCGTACAGGTAGGTACTCAGAACTTGGCCTCGTGGACTCACAGGTAGGTACTCTGAACTTGGTCTTTTCGGCTGACAGGTGGATGCTCTGAACTTGGTCTCTTCGACGCACAGGTGGCCATACAGGTAGGTATACAGGTGAGTACACAGGGCTTTAGCTTTTGGGTGTACAGGTGGGTATACAGGGGAGTATACAGGGCTTTAGCCTTTGGGCGCACAAGTGAGTATACAGGGCTCGACTTACAGGTAGACGTGGGGATGAGTCCACAGGGCTTTTAGCTCTTTGGTGTCCAGGTGGCTGGAGAAGACAAGGCTCTTAGCTTTTCACTGTTCAAAAGAGCAATCAGGTGACGGTACAGAGCTTTAGCTCTTTGACATACAGGCTGGTGGCAGAAGACACAAGTGAATGCACTAGGATTAACTTGGTGGACATACAATTGGAGATTCTGCGCTTCAACTCTTTACATACAGCAAGGGGGCAGGTAAGAACACAGGGCTGTGGCTCTTCAGCTTACAAGCAAACTTACAGACCAGGAGCTGGTAACAGCGAGAGGAGACATGGCGATATGCAGGCTTTTAACTTACTGGTGGAGGGAGGCAGATACATCCCATCTCTATCTCCTCAAACAGCTGAGCATCAGAGCATAAACTGGCATCTAGAAACACACAACAATAGAATGGTTATACGTGAGGGTAACCAGAGGATTCGCCAGCGGCAGTAGGTAGATACAAACACTCCCTTTCTTGACACCAGGCACAGTAATCGAAGCCAGCTCTTACTTCCACAGCCACAGCACCCCCACCAGACAATAAGGTAGAACAGTCCCCCAGTCATGGACATGTGTTGGTTTAGGCGTGGGACAGACATAGAGGGTATTGAGGCCACGAACCGGGGACTCATTCCTCCTCTTCTTGCTACCTCTAGTAAGAAAACACGGGTTCAAGCAGACTGGGTGATGGGCAAACGCTTCGTTGAATCTGAGGATCTGGGCTTTTGGTCAGAAGAAGTCAGTGCTAATATGGGGGTAATATACAAACAAGGAAATGTCTGAAAGTGTCAGACTGCTCCTTTAACTATTTATGCTTCTCTCATAACACATGCCAAATGTTCAAAAGCATTACCCCACCGGATTAGCTTCGCTCGCCTTCTTCTATTGCCTCTCCAAGTCGATCCATTCGTTGTATCCTCCAAACATCCAGTATTCCTTCAAAACACACCACACAATCATGAAAGCACAACGTAAACAAAGGGCTTAGCACTTATCTCCTCCGTGTTCCAAACATAAAGCTCCTTCTCCTTCTTCCACCACAGCCTACAAGTCCAAACAGCCGTTCTCACCACCACACCAGTTACCTACATCACACTCCCAGCAAACACCCGGAACAAACTTCCACCTTCCTGTTTCTCCAACGTCCTTTTTATAGGTCTTCCCCTTTCTCAATGGCCCAATCGTCGATCGCCACATCCTCCTCGCACACCTGATATGTATCTCCTTAGATTTCCTTCCCCGGAGTCCACCGAAACCGGCCCGGTGTTGCACTGAAATCGGTCCGGGTGGAATTATTTCCACCACTTTCATTCCACTTGTGTAAAGTCACTCCGTGACACCAACATTTCTAAAGAATGCTTTCAGCACCTTGTTGAATCAATGCCACGTAGAATTAAGGCAATTCTGAAGGCGAAAGGGTCAAACACAGTATTAGTATGGTGTTCCTAATAATCCTTTAGGTGAGTGTACTTTATAATTACACTATAATTAGCAAAAGTTTAGCTGTAAAATTGGTTTACTTACGCAGTACTTTCCAGGCCATAATCTAAAGCGTTACCGTGATAATCAAACAATGATAACCAACTGAAAACACAGGACACTAAACTAACCTAGTGAAAACTATATAGATGTTTTAAAAAAAAAAAAAAAAAAAAAAGTTAATTGAGCTCTCTTTTGTGTATTTTTAATGTCAAAAACACAATGATGTCACAATGTCAGTTCAAGTAACAGTCGGTTATGTAATGCTTAAATGCTCAATTAATGCATTACAATTTAACTAAACTCATTAGATTTTAGTCGACTAAATCTACTGTAGATTTAGTCAACTTAAATCTTTTGATATTTAGTAGACTAAAACTAGACTAAAACTAAAAACAATTCAGGTGACTAAAAAATGACTAAAACTAAATGGCATTTTATTCAAAAGACTATGACTAAACCTAAATCAAAATTTGCTGTCAAAATGAACACTGCTCCGGACTGCAGCTTTACCTACTCGATTCATTGTTCACATGGTCTTGTGTGTGTCCGCAGTCAGTGTAATTTATCATGCCACGTCTTTCGTCCCGTTGTCAGTTTTTCCATCTGTATCTGCTCTGTATAAATCTTTACTTTAGCGTCTCACAGGAGTGGTGTCGCTCACTCTGAGAGATGGTGACTTTGATTCTTAAAATGGTAATTAGTGTCCTGCTATTAATTTGTGTTTGTGCACGCTCAGACTATCTCCCGAATCCCTCTGAGAGAGAAAGAGAGCCGCTGAGAGAGTTTGAGACTGGAGACAGTTTGATTTCCAGTGTTATTGTGTGTCTGCGGCGGTGTCTCTGTACCCAGCTGCGCTTCAGCCGCGTCTCTTTATCTCTTTAGCACTCACAGGCATTGTGTTGAAGCTAGCTGTGAAAGAACTCATCAAACAGCCTCTCTGTTTGGGCTGGACAAACGCTCCATTTTACAGCCTCAAATTGGCTGTCAAGAGCAAATCTCACTGTCACCAACCCAACAGTACACATACACCAGCCCGAGCGTCCCGTATAACACAGTTCCCAGCATGCTGAGACTATTATTCAACAGGCAAACGTGTGCTTGACTTATATAATTCTGCTGAAAAGAACATTTTGACCCTGTGTGGTGTTACAGTCTGAGCTGCTCTTTTTCACGTTCAGAAAGTGGAAGGTTATTTACACTGCCACACATCGGAAAGGACAAATGAAATATCAAAGTATCATAAAAATACATATGAAAAGTCAAATAATGTGCACAAACCAATGACGTTTCTTATCAGTCACTTGAAGTGTGTCAACATTTACACAAATGAAGTTTGAGGGCTGAGGGGAAGACATTAAGTGAACTTAACTCACATAAACCATCATATGACTTTTATGGTGCTGTTGGTTCTTTTTGCAATGTTGAGTGACAACTACACTTAAATGTAGGACCCTTGTAAAAAAAAGTACACTAGCATGCATTTAAAATGACTACTTATAATTGAAATAATGATTTATATGTGCAAACTGAATGTAATGTTTTCAGGCACTTAACTACATGTTAATATAAATATAAATAAAGTTTAATTTTTTATTAAATGCATTTAGCTGAACTTTACAGTACTTTTTGACCCACTTAATTACATAATTTTATATTATAATTGTTGAAATGTTGTTTATATATGTTTAATGTGGTAAGCATCACTGGTAAATAAAATGTCATTTTTTATTGAGATACGCCATGTACGCCAGTGTACTATTTAAGGGGATAGGGAATTATCAGACAGTACACTATATAGGGTATAGGGAACGATCAGACAGTGCACTATATAGGGGATAGGGGATGATCAGACAGTACACTATATAGGGGAAAGGGAACGATCATGCAGTGCACTATATAAGGGGATAGGGAATTATCAGAAAGTACACTATATAGGGTATAGGGAACGATCAGACAGTGCACTATATAGGGGATATGGGATGATCAGACAGTGCACTATATAGAGGATAGGGAATGATCAGACAGTACACTATATAGGGTATAGGGAACGATCAGACAGTACACTATATAGGGGATAGGGGATAATCAGACAGTGCATTATATAGGGGACAGGGGATGATCAGACAGTGCACTATATAGGGGATAGGGGATGATCAGACAGTACACTATATAAGGGGATAGGGACTGATCAGACAGTACACTATATAGGGGATGATCAGACAGTGCACTATATAGGGGATAGGGGATGATCAGACAGTGCACTATATAGGGGATGATCAGACAGTACACTATATAGGGGATAGGGATGATCAGACAGTACACTATATAGGGTATAGGGAACGATCAGACAGTGCTCTATATAGAGGATAGGGATGATCAGACAGTACACTTTATAGGGGATAGGGAATGATCAGACAGTACACTATATAGGGATAGGGGATGATCAGACAGTGCACTATATAGGTATAGGAACGATCAGACAGTACACTATATAGGGATAGGATAATCAGACAGTGCACTATATAGGTATAGGGAACGATCAGACAGTACACTATATAGGGATAGGAGATGATCAGACAGTACACTATATAGGGGATAGGGAAGGATCAGACAGTGCACTATATAGGGATAGGGAATGATCAGACAGTGCACTATATAGGGGATAGGGGATGATCAGATAGTGCACTATATAGGGGAAAGGGAACGATCAGACAATGCACTATAAAGGGGATAGGGAATGATCGGACAGTGCACTATATAGGGGATAGGGAACGATCAGACAGTGCACTAAATAGGGGATATGGGATGATCAGACAGTACACTATATAGAGGATAGGGCAATTAGACAGTGCACTAAATAGGGGATATGGGATGATCAGACAGTACACTATATAGAGGATAGGGAACGATTTAGACAGTGCACTACATAGGGGATAGGGGATGATCAGACAGTGCACTATATAGAGGATAGGGAATGATCAGACAGTACACTATATAGGGGATAGGGGATGATCAGACAGTGCACTATATAGGGAATACGGAACAATCAGACAGTGCACTAAATAGGGATAGGGGATGATCAGACAGTACTCTATATAGAGGATGAGGAACGATTCAGACAGTGCACTATATAGGGGATAGGGGATGATCAGACAGTGCACTATATAGGGGATAGGGGATGATCAGACAGTACACTATATAGGGGATAGGGAATGATCAGACAGTACACTATAAAGGGGATAGGGCAGATCAGAAAGTGCACTATATAGGGGATAGGGAAAGATCAGACAGTGCACTATAAAGGGATAGGGAAAGATCAGACCGTGCACTATATAGAGGATAGGGGATGATCAGACAGTACACTATATAGGGAAAGGGGATGATCAGACAGTGCACTATATAGGGGATAGGGAAGGATCAGACAGTGCACTGTATAGGGGATAGAGAAGGATCAGACAGTGCACTACATAGGGGATAGGGAACAATCAGACAGTACACTATATAGGGATAGGGAACAATCAGACAGTACACTATATAGGGGATAGGGAAGGATCAGACAGTGCACTATATAGGGATTGGGAACAAGCAGACAGTGCACTATATAGGGGATAGGGAAGGATCAGACAGTACACTATATAGGGGATAGTGATGGATCAGACAGTGCACTATATAGGATGATCAGACAGTGCACTATATCGGGATAGAGAAGGATCAGACAGTGCACTATATCGGGATAGAGAAGGATCAGACAGTGCACTATATAGGGGATAGGGAACGATCAGACAGTGCTCTATATAGGGGATAGGGAAGGATCAGACAGTGCACTATATAGGGGATAGGGAAGGATCAGACAGTGCACTATATAAGGGATAGGGAACGATCAGACAGTACACTATATAGGGATAGGGAAGGATCAGACAGTGCACTACATAGGGGATAGGGAACAATCAGACAGTACACTATATAGGGATAGGGAACAATCAGACAGTGCACTATATAGGGGATAGGGAAGGATCAGACAGTGCACTATATAGGGGATAGGGAATGGTCAGACAGTGCACTATATAAGGGATAGGGAACGAGCAGACAGAAAACATATTGGACCAGTTTGAGTTCTGTACAGAATGGTGTATTTTAAAGCGATATGGAGGAGATTAGGAGGAGAAACAGTCAGAGATTAGGAGGAAACTGCAGCTTTACCGACTCAATGGCACTTTAGTGGGACTTTGATGTGGTTGAAACTCTAATGAAATGAGATGAGACACTCAGAAGAGGACAGTAAACATGGCCTAAACCATTTGATGTTTGCCTAGCACAGTCACAGTATTGAAGTTCAGTTCTGTTAAAACGCAGAATAACAGCAGCTCAACCTACTAGCAAGGGCACTTAAAGCATCACTGCAGCTTTGGTTTCTATTTTGGGGTTGTTGTTAGCTCTTTCTGACTCCCTCTCTGACTCCTGTTATCTCGTTCTCTCATCCTCTAGTCTTTCTCTTCAATCTCCATCACCTCCATTTTGCCTCCATCCTTCTTTCTGGCCCTTGCACAACACCCTCCCCGCGGTGACAGATCACCTGCATCTAAAGTCCTGGTGTTCTCGCCCGGCGGTCCGTCCCCCCTCTCATTAATGCCCACGCCGGCGTGAGGGCCATATGGCAGCGCAAGACAAATAACGCCAGCACTCAGCCATTGCTTCTGCTGACAGAACTGCAGCCCACCGCAGTATTTTGCCCTCAGCCGCTTCACTCTCCTCGCGCGTCCTTCAAAAGCCCACCGCTGAGACGCCTGTTGCGCCAAGCTCGTGTCCGTGGTCTGAGCTTTGGACGAGATTGTTCATGGTGTTTCTACAGTGCAAACATTTCAGCCACATTTGCCACTGAAATTTACTGTGAAAAAATATTTTAAAATAGTTGTATATTACAAACGGAATAAAAACTCCCAAAATACATCTACACTTTACAACAGTTTATGTTCACTTCAGAGATTGAATAATATGTTTTTGTGTGTTATTGTTTAAGGGTAATAGGCAATGATTAGCTGCTGTTGTTTGTAAAATTCAAGATATGCATGGGGCAAAAAATGCCTCTGTTTGAGTTCTTGTTTTTAGTATGTATAACATATAATTTAGTTAATCAATATCAAATGAGCAAGAGCACAATTTTCTTAGAATATTTGCACCATTGCAAACGTGATATTGATTTTATATAATAGTTTAATGAAGAAGTTGTAACATGTACAGTTGTAGCAATCCAAGAGAGTAAGCAGGAAGTGCTAACAAACACAGCACACTCTGTTCACACTAGACAAAGAACTGAGGAAAGCCAATGACCATGTCCACACTAATATGTTTTCGTTTGAAAATGCATCTTTTTCTCTCCATTTTGACCTTTTAAGTCAATGAAAATGTACCTTTTTGAAACGCTCTCCAAATCTGATAAATTTGCAAACGCCATCTTCGCACCGTAGTGTGGACTGTTAGTCATGTGACGCATATTCTACCAATAGATATGTGTGTTTTTATCACATTGTGCCAGTTATGTGCTATTCACTTTCACAGAGTTGCTCAAATATGTAACTTTGCTCACTTCATATCACAGTCCTGCAAGGATGACAGAACAGTTACTCCCATTTGCTGTCCTGTGGAAAAACACGAGTTGCGTGTTAGACCAAACGTAATAATGCTGATCGAGTGCGACCTGAATGGTGAGATAATTTGCTAAATAAAATGATCCTGCCAGAAGAATTGTGTGATAACTTTATGATGTCTATATCGTCTCTATAGCTTTTACGCATGCGCAGTGAGTTGAAGTTGGCTTTTACTGACGTTTCGGTGTGGATGAGAAACTTTTGGAAAACGTTTGTGAACCCTGTTTTCAAATCTATCCGCATTAATGTAGACGTAGCCTCAAATACACTAGGGAAGGTAATCAACAGAACAGGGAACAGGTGCGTAATTCAATTAGAAACCAAGGCAACTAACAATGAATGAGAACACAGGCAAACACCAAACTAAAGCCCAGAGTATACTTCAGCTGTCCGTCTGCAGACAGTATTCGTTTAACAGCACATGTGCGAGTGACTAGAGCGCTTGAAAACAAAGTCCACTAGACAGTGTGCACACACAGAATGTGTCTTTCTGCATGGCCAAAAGTATTAGGGTACAACGGGGCTAAAAGCACACATATAAGAAAAATTACTCCCATAGTGTATGATTGCAGAAAAAAAGAGCCCGATCTCACGAAAATGCGTATCAATAGCACGAGTGTGCAATCTCGTGCAATCTCAAATGAGTTTTGGCGTGCATATGATACGCACTTTATGTCGTATTATACGTACGAACCCCCCACACCCCCACCCTCACCCTACCCAAAAGCGTGTCATATACACGCCATAAAGTGCGTATCATATGAATATGGTACGAAAAACTGCGTACCATATGCACGCCAAAACTAATTTGAGATTGCACACTCGTACTATTTATACACATTGTCATGAGATCGTGTTGGAAAAAAATATATGTTTGTATTAAACATTAAGGGGGCAACAGATTTTTTGTCAAAATTAAAATAAAACATAAAAGTGTCAACACGGGACAAAAGACAAATACTTTAGATAAAATAACATGTTTTTAATAAAGTTAATATTTGTTCAAAACAATCACTTTAGCAAAGTTTTAACTATTTTCTGTTTTTGTTAAATAAAGTAATACATTTTTTGTTCAATAAATATGCTCTCCTTAATTTTATTATAAAAAAATAAATTATTTTAAAAAGTATAGATTCTGAAAGCATTGAAGGAGATCCCATAATAATTTAATAGAGATTTACAGTAGTAACAATACGTGATATTGTATTATATATGATTAATATAATGTTTTTATATATGATGGTTTCATTGTAAATATGGTGATTATCTGATGTTTCCCATCTGAATCTTTGAAGAATATCCAGGTATGTTTAACCCACAACGATGCACTAAAATGGAAATATTTTTCCTTCGCATTTTTTCCATGGTTCATTTTCATAAGGGACTGCCAGTGATAAAATGCAACCTTTTTATTCAGACATAATTTACATTAACATTAGGTACAGAATAGAACATGATCAATATCAACTTTTAACAGTAAATTTAAGGAGTGTAATTGAACTCATTTCTCTTTGTTTATTGTGAACTAACTCAAACACATGTTTTTTGACGCAGTCAGCACTGAGCGAACGTGCTCTCTGAGATTGATTGGTCGTGTCTTGCAGCATTTGCGTGCGTTTGGATCATGGTTCAGATGAGCAGGACAATAGTCCTAATATTCAGTAACATAGGTTATTCGGATTGTATGTATTAAATAATCTTTTTAAATAACAAAATTACTGGTAAAATGTTTTTTTTTTTAAAAATCTATATTTTTATTTGAGTATCTGTATTTTTCGATACTCACATCAGTATTGATATATCGATATACACTTCATATCGATACGCCCATCCCTAGCGGCGCAGTCACTTTGTACAGAAAACAGTAGTTTACATGGAGACGACAACGGTAACATTTTTCAGAAACTTGCCTTTTGAAACCTGTTTCCAGGCCCCAAAACACTTTGTCGTTTAAATGAACGGCCAAAACGCACAGAGACGCATAGTTTTCAGTTGAAAAGTTGTGTTACACTGTAAAAAAAATATTTTAAAAGCAAGTTACCCGGTTGCCTTAAAATTTTAAGTTCATTGAAATTAAAATTTTGAGTTAATACAATGAACTTTTTTCAGAATCAACATCACCCTTTATTCAAATATTATTAAAATACTTTGTAAACATATTGTGTAATTGTGTTTTATTTGTTATAATGCAGTGAAACATGCCAAAAAACGTGCTATTTTCATGATTTATCACTTTTTTTTATGTGGTTCAGATGCAATAACATTTTGAGTTTATATTTATTAAACCAATTCCTTCATGTATTAACTCGAAATTTTAATTTAAATGAACTCAAAATTTTGAGGCAACCAGGTTACTTGCTTTTTTAAGTTAAACCAACAATATTTTTTTTACAGTGTATGTAAACAGCCCCTAAAACACAAATGTGAACGAAACATAACCCTTACAGAAGTTAACATTAATTGACTTACATTTAAATTAATATTAATAGACATTTTAGATACAATATTGGCAGTTTTTGTCTCCAAGAAGAACTCATTGGTGTTTCATTGGTTGATGAATGAATTGAATATATAGTTTTATATATTTCAATGTTTGAACCTCCATGAAAGAAGTAATGTGGTTTAGAGTGACCTGAGGTGTAAATAAAGACATAGTTATCATCATCGCCCTCAGAGCAACAGCACCAGTCAAACCTCCTGATTTTGACCTGGACCTTTGGGAGCTGCTGTGCTGACCGCTCAGCCGAGCAGGATCGGGCAGTTTTTCCATTCGCTGTTCCTGGGTCCCCTCATGACCGCTCGAGTGGATGCTGCTGTGCCACACAAAAGGCTAATCATTAAACAGTCATTTAGTCGTGTTCTTTTAAGTATATGAATCAGCCACCTCATTACTGTCAATGTGTAATTAGCTGATTAATAAACAGGGGCCGGCCGGGCCAGTGGGAAGCGCTCGAGAAGTAATTGTTTCTGGAGAGCCCGAACACAAGGGCCCATTAAGACATAAAGAAGCTTGCATTCATCCCAAATCATTACTTTACCAAACGCGCCACTCGTCTCGGGGCTGTTGATGTGTAATGGCTCCTTTATGACCGCTCTTCTCTTAATCAGCTGCGCTCGGCAGGTGTAGAGCGCTGCGGATGCACAATAGCACTAAAATTAGACAAACACACTTGCCTTTTTAATCACTGTCAAATTGCGGATTCCTAATGGCGTACGTCGTGTTTAATACCGAGTTATTTTCCTGTGATTAATTTTAATGTAATGACAACTTGGCTTTCCGAGCACGTTTTGACCTTTGGCTGCAATCTGAAGGCCGTTTCTCATGGTCATGTGCTGTTTTGAAATCCCTCAATGTGTAAACCCAAAACTGCAGGGTTTTGTTTTAAACACAGATCTTGCGGTTAGCCATCATTCCCTCCAGAAATATTAATCAATTATCCTGCCTTGCTCCCGGTGCAGGATCCGTATGGAGAGGAATTCATCTGGAAAGAGGCACAAGCAGATATAATAGGACTGAGCAAAAAGCCCGTGTGCTGAGTGCTGTGCTGTCTAATCCTGAGAGACAGCCTAGAGCCACAATGTCACTTTTAGTTCCCCCCTTAGTCCCTCAGTGTGGCGCTCATCTCAAAATGGCCGTGTAACGTGGATAAACTTCCGAAGTGATGGACTCAGACAGCGCACACTGGAAGACACTCGCATTTCTATTCTGATGAGGATCTGGAAGTGTCTGTGAGGCTCGTCGCTCTTACATGTGGAGGCTTTTGCTCATCTTGTTTATTACTTATGTGTTTGCTTAATGATTTCAACAATTCCCTAACCCGAAGAATTGAACTTTGAAAAAAAAAAAATCCCACAGATTCACATTAAAAGAGGAAACGGCGGCGCCACATATACAGAGCAAAATATCCCAGAGATGAATGGGTGTAGGACTCCTATGAGCTCAACCACATAGCAACACTATATTAACCATCCAGAACACCCTAACAACCACATAGCAACACTATATTAACCATCCAGAACACCCTAACAACCACATAGCAACACTATATTAACCATCCAGAACACCCTAACAACCACATAGCAACACTATATTAACCATCCAGAACACCCTAACAACCACATAGCAACACTATATTAACCATCCAGAACACCCTAACAACCACATGGCAACAGTTTATTAACCATCCAGAACACCCTAACCACATAGCAACACTATATTAACCATCTAGAACACCCTAACAACTACATAGCAACACTATATTAACCGCCCAGAACACCCTAACAACCACATAGCAACAGTTTATTAACCATCCAGAACACCTAACAACCACATAGCAACACTATATTAACCGTCCAGAACACCCTAACAACCACATAGCAACACTATATTAACCATCCAGAACACCCTAACAACCACATAACAACACTATATTAACCGGCCCAGAACACCCTAACAACCACATAGCAACACTATATTAACCATCCAGAACACCCTAACAACCACATAGCAACACTATATTAACCGGCCCAGAACACCCTAACAACCACATAGCAACACTATATTAACCATCCAGAACACCCTAACAACCACATAGCAACACTATATTAACCATCCAGAACACCCTAACAACCACATAGCAACACTATATTAACCATCCAGAACACCCTAACAACCACATAGCAACACTATATTAACCATCCAGAACACCCTAACAACCACATAGCAACACTATATTAACCATCCAGAACACCCTAACAACCACATAGCAACACTATATTAACCATCCAGAACACCCTAACAACCACATAGCAACATTATATTAACCATCCAGAACACCTTAACAACCACATAGCAACATTATATTAACCATCCAGAACACCCTAACAACCACATAGCAACATTATATTAACCATCCAGAACACCCTATCAACCACATAGCAACAGTTTATTAACCATCCAGAACACCCTAACAACCACATAGCAACACTATATTAACCATCCAGATCACCTTAACAACCACATAGCAACATTATATTAACCATCCAGAACACCATAACAACCACATAGCAACATTATATTAACCATCCAGAACTCCCTAACAACCACATAGCAACAGTTTATTAACCATCAAGAACACCCTAACAACCACATAGCAACACTATATTAACCATCCAGAACACCCTATCAACCACATAGCAACACTATATTAACCATCCAGAACACCCTAACAACCACATAGCAACATTATATTAACCATCCAGAACACCCTAACAACCCCATAGCAACATTATATTAACCATCCAGAACACCCTAACAACCACATAGCAACACTATATTAACCATCCAGAACACCCTAACAACCACATAGCAACACTATATTAACCGCCCAGAACACCCTAACAACCACATAGCAACATTATATTAACCATCCAGAACACCCTAACAACCCCATAGTAACACTATATTAACCATCCAGAACACCCTAACAACCACATAGCAACACTATATTAACCATCCAGAACACCCTAACAACCACATAGCAACACTATATTAACCATCCAGAACACCCTAACAACCACATAGCAACACTATATTAACCGTCCAGAACACCCTAACAACCACATAGCAACACTATATTAACCATCCAGAACACCCTAACAACCACATAGCAACACTATATTAACCATCCAGAACACCCTAACAACCCCATAGCAACACTATATTAACCATCCAGAACACCCTATTCACCACATAGCAACACTATATTAACCATCCAGAACACCCTAACAACCACATAGCAACACTATATGAACCACCCAGAACACCCTAACAACCACATAGCAACACTATATTAACCACACAGAACACCCTAACAACCCCATAGCAACACTATATTAACCATCCAGAACACTCCTAACAAACATATAGCAACACTATATTAACCATCCAGAACACCCTAACAACCACATAGCAACACTATATTAACCATCCAGAAAACCCTAACGACTACATAGCAACACTATATTAACCGTCCAGAACACCCTAACAACCACATAGCAACACTATATTAACCATCCAGAACACCCAACAACCACATAGCAACACTATATTAACCGGCCCAGAACACCCTAACAACCACATAGCAACACTATATTAACCATCCAGAACACCCTAACAACCACATAGCAACATTATATTAACCATCCAGAACACCCTAACAACCACATAGCAACACTATAGTAACCATCCAGAACACCTTAACAACCACATAGCAACACTATATGAACCACCCAGAACACCCTAACAACCACATAGCAACACTATATTAACCACACAGAACACCCTAACAACCATATAGAAACACTATATTAACCATCCAGAACACCCTAACAACCACATAGCAACACTATATTAACCATCCAGAACACCCTAACGACCACATAGCAACACTATATTAACCGTCCAGAACACCCTAACAACCACATAGCAACACTATATTAACCATCCAGAACACCCCAACAACCACATAGCAACACTATATTAACCGTCCAGAACACCCTAACAACCACATAGCAACACTATATTAACCGTCCAGAACACCCTAACAACCACATAGCAACACTATATTAACCATCCAGAACACCTTAACAACCACATAGCAACACTATATTAACCATCCAGAACACCCTAACAACCACATAGCAACATTATATTAACCGTCCAGAACACCCTAACAACCACATAGCAACACTATATTAACCGCCCAGAACACCATAACAACCACATAGCAACACTATATTAACTGGCCCAGAACACCTTAACAACCACATAGCAACACTATATTAACTGGCCCAGAACACTATAACAACCACATAGCAACACTATATTAACCGGCCCAGAACACCATAACAACCACATAGCAACACTATATTAACCATCCAGAACACCCTAACAACCACATAGCAACACTATATTAACTGGCCCAGAACACCTTAACAACCACATAGCAACACTATATTAACTGGCCCAGAACACCATAACAACCACATAGCAACACTATATTAACTCCCAGAACACCATAACAACCACATAGCAACACTATATTAACCCCCAGAACACCCTAACAACCACATAGCAACATTATATTAACCGCCCAGAACACCTTAACAAACTACATAGCAACACTATATTAACCATCCAGAACACCCTAACAACCACATAGCAACACTATATTAACTGGCCCAGAACACCCTAACAACCACATAGCAACACTATATTAACCATCCAGAACACCCTAACAACCACATAGCAACACTATATTAACCATCCAGAACACCCTAACAACCACATAGCAACACTATATTAACCATCCAGAACACCCTAACAACCACATAGCAACACTATATTAACCATCCAGAACACCCTAACAACCACATAGCAACACTATATTAACCATCCAGAACATCCTAACAACCACATAGCAACACTATATTAACCATCCAGAACACCCTAACAACCACATAGCAACATTATATTAACCATCCAGAACACCCTAACAACCACATAGCAACATTATATTAACCATCCAGAACACCCTAACAACCACATAGCAACATTATATTAACCATCCAGAACACCCTAACAACCACATAGCAACATTATATTAACCATCCAGAACACCCTATCAACCACATAGCAACAGTTTATTAACCATCCAGAACACCCTAACAACCACATAGCAACACTATATTAACCATCCAGATCACCTTAACAACCACATAGCAACATTATATTAACCATCCAGAACACCATAACAACCACATAGCAACATTATATTAACCATCCAGAACTCCCTAACAACCACATAGCAACAGTTTATTAACCATCAAGAACACCCTAACAACCACATAGCAACACTATATTAACCATCCAGAACACCCTATCAACCACATAGCAACACTATATTAACCATCCAGAACACCCTAACAACCACATAGCAACATTATATTAACCATCCAGAACACCTTAACAACCACATAGCAACATTATATTAACCATCCAGAACACCCTAACAACCACATAGCAACACTATATTAACCATACAGAACACCCTAACAACCCCATAGCAACACTATATTAACCATCCAGAACACCCTAACAACCACATAGCAACACTATATTAACCATCCAGAACACCCTAACAACCACATGGCAACAGTTTATTAACCATCCAGAACACCCTAACAACCACATAGCAACACTATATTAACCATCTAGAACACCCTAACAACTACATAGCAACACTATATTAACCATCCAGAACACCTAACAACCACATAGCAACAGTTTATTAACCATCCAGAACACCCTAACAACCACATAGCAACACTATATTAACCTCCAGAACACCCTAACAACCACATAGCAACACTATATTAACCATCCAGAACACCCTAACAACCACATAGCAACACTATATTAACCATCCAGAACACCTAACAACCACATAGCAACACTATATTAACCATCCAGAACACCCTAACAACCACATAGCAACACTATATTAACCGTCCAGAACACCCTAACAACCACATAGCAACACTATATTAACCATCCAGAACACCCTAACAACCACATAGCAACACTATATTAACCATCCAGAACACCCTAACAACCACATAGCAACACTATATTAACCATCCAGAACACCCTAACAACCACATAGCAACACTATATTAACCATCCAGAACACCCTAACAACCACATAGCAACACTATATTAACCATCCAGAACACCCTAACAACCACATAGCAACACTATATTAACCATCCAGAACACCCTAACAACCACATAGCAACATTATATTAACCATCCAGAACACCTTAACAACCACATAGCAACATTATATTAACCATCCAGAACACCCTAACAACCACATAGCAACATTATATTAACCATCCAGAACACCCTATCAACCACATAGCAACAGTTTATTAACCATCCAGAACACCCTAACAACCACATAGCAACACTATATTAACCATCCAGATCACCTTAACAACCACATAGCAACATTATATTAACCATCCAGAACACCATAACAACCACATAGCAACATTATATTAACCATCCAGAACTCCCTAACAACCACATAGCAACAGTTTATTAACCATCAAGAACACCCTAACAACCACATAGCAACACTATATTAACCATCCAGAACACCCTATCATCAACCACATAGCAACACTATATTAACCATCCAGAACACCCTAACAACCACATAGCAACATTATATTAACCATCCAGAACACCCTAACAACCCCATAGCAACATTATATTAACCATCCAGAACACTCCTAACAACCACATAGCAACAATTATATTAACCATCCAGAACACCCTAACAACCACATAGCAACACTATATTAACGCCCAGAACACCCTAACAACCACATAGCAACATTATATTAACCATCCAGAACACCCTAACAACCCCATAGTAACACTATATTAACCATCCAGAACACCCTAACAACCACATAGCAACACTATATTAACCATCCAGAACACCCTAACAACATAGCAACACTATATTAACCATCCAGAACACCCTAACAACCACATAGCAACACTATATTAACCGTCCAGGAACACCCTAACAACCACATAGCAACACTATATTAACCATCCAGAACACCCTAACAACCACATAGCAACACTATATTAACCATCCAGAACACCCTAACAACCCCATAGCAACACTATATTAACCATCCAGAACACCTATTCACCACATAGCAACACTATATTAACCATCCAGAACACCCTAACAACCACATAGCAACACTATATGAACCACCCAGAACACCCTAACAACCACATAGCAACACTATATTAACCACACAGAACACCCTAACAACCCCATAGCAACACTATATTAACCATCCAGAACACTAACAAACATATAGCAACACTATATTAACCATCCAGAACACCCTAACAACCACATAGCAACACTATATTAACCATCCAGAAAACTCCTAACGACTACATAGCAACACTATATTAACCGTCCAGAACACCCTAACAACCACATAGCAACACTATATTAACCATCCAGAACACCCAACAACCACATAGCAACACTATATTAACCGTCCCAGAACACCCTAACAACCACATAGCAACACTATATTAACCATCCAGAACACCCTAACAACCACATAGCAACATTATATTAACCATCCAGAACACCCTAACAACCACATAGCAACACTATAGTAACCATCCAGGAACACCTTAACAACCACATAGCAACACTATATGAACCACCCAGAACACCCTAACAACCACATAGCAACACTATATTAACCACACAGAACACCCTAACAACCATATAGAAACACTATATTAACCATCCAGAACACCCTAACAACCACATAGCAACACTATTAACCATCCAGAACACCCTAACGACCACATAGCAACACTATATTAACCGTCCAGAACACCCTAACAACCACATAGCAACACTATATTAACCATCCAGAACACCCCAACAACCACATAGCAACACTATATTAACCGTCCCAGAACACCCTAACAACCACATAGCAACACTATATTAACCGTCAGAACACCCTAACAACCACATAGCAACACTATATTAACCATCCAGAACACCTTAACAACCACATAGCAACACTATATTAACCATCCAGAACACCCTAACAACCACATAGCAACATTATATTAACTGGCCCAGAACACCCTAACAACCACATAGCAACACTATATTAACCGCCCAGAACACCATAACAACCACATAGCAACACTATATTAACCGTCCAGAACACCTTAACAACCACATAGCAACACTATATTAACCGGCCCAGAACACTATAACAACCACATAGCAACACTATATTAACCGTCCAGAACACCATAACAACCACATAGCAACACTATATTAACCATCCAGAACGCCTAACAACCACATAGCAACACTATATTAACTGGCCCAGAACACCTTAACAACCACATAGCAACACTATATTAACCCCAGAACACCATAACAACCACATAGCAACACTATATTAACTGGCCCAGAACACCATAACAACCACATAGCAACACTATATTAACCATTCAGAACACCCTAACAACCACATAGCAACATTATATTAACCGGCCCAGAACACCTTAACAACCACATAGCAACACTATATTAACCATCCAGAACCCTAACAACCACATAGCAACACTATATTAACCAGTCCCAGAACACCCTAACAACCACATAGCAACACTATATTAACCATCCAGAACACCCTAACAACCACATAGCAACACTATATTAACCATCCAGAACACCCTAACAACCACATAGCAACACTATATTAACCATCCAGAACACCCTAACAACCACATAGCAACACTATATTAACCATCCAGAACACCCTAACAACCACATAGCAACACTATATTAACCATCCAGAACATCCTAACAACCACATAGCAACACTATATTAACCATCCAGAACACCCTAACAACCACATAGCAACATTATATTAACCATCCAGAACACCCTAACAACCACATAGCAACATTATATTAACCATCCAGAACACCCTAACAACCACATAGCAACATTATATTAACCATCCAGAACACCCTAACAACCACATAGCAACATTATATTAACCATCCAGAACACCCTATCAACCACATAGCAACAGTTTATTAACCATCCAGAACACCTAACAACCACATAGCAACACTATATTAACCATCCAGATCACCTTAACAACCACATAGCAACATTATATTAACCATCCAGAACACCATAACAACCACATAGCAACATTATATTAACCATCCAGAACTCCCTAACAACCACATAGCAACAGTTTATTAACCATCAAGAACACCTCCTAACAACCACATAGCAACACTATATTAACCATCCAGAACACCCTATCAACCACATAGCAACACTATATTAACCATCCAGAACACCCTAACAACCACATAGCAACATTATATTAACCATCCAGAACACCCTAACAACCCCATAGCAACATTATATTAACCATCCAGAACACCCTAACAACTACATAGCAACACTATATTAACCATCCAGAACACCCTAACAACCACATAGCAACACTATATTAACCGGCCCAGAACACCCTAACAACCACATAGCAACATTATATTAACCATCCAGAACACCCTAACAACCCCATATAGTAACACTATATTAACCATCCAGAACACCCTAACAACCACATAGCAACACTATATTAACCATCCAGAACACCCTAACAACCACATAGCAACACTATATTAACCATCCAGAACACCCTAACAACCACATAGCAACACTATATTAACCGTCCAGAACACCCTAACAACCACATAGCAACACTATATTAACCATCCAGAACACCCTAACAACCACATAGCAACACTATATTAACCATCCAGAACACCCTAACAACCCCATAGCAACACTATATTAACCATCCAGAACACCCTATTCACCACATAGCAACACTATATTAACCATCCAGAACACCCTAACAACCACATAGCAACACTATATGAACCACCCAGAACACCCTAACAACCACATAGCAACACTATATTAACCACACAGAACACCCTAACAACCCCATAGCAACACTATATTAACCATCCAGAACACCCTAACAACCACATAGCAACACTATATTAACCATCCAGAACACCCTAACAACCACATAGCAACATTATATTAACCATCCAGAACACCCTAACAACCACATAGCAACACTATATTAACCATCCAGAACACCCTAACAACCACATAGCAACACTATATTAACCATCCAGAACACCTAACAACCATATAGCAACACTATATTAACCATCCAGAACACCCTAACAACAACATAGCAACACTATATTAACCATCCAGAAAACCCTAACGACTACATAGCAACACTATATTAACCATCCCAGAACACCCTAACAACCACATAGCAACACTATATTAACCATCCAGAACACCCCAACAACCACATAGCAACACTATATTAACCGTCCAGAACACCCTAACAACCACATAGCAACACTATATTAACCATCCAGAACACCCTAACAACCACATAGCAACATTATATTAACCATCCAGAACACCCTAACAACCACATAGCAACACTATAGTAACCATCCAGAACACCTTAACAACCACATAGCAACACTATATGAACCACCCAGAACACCCTAACAACCACATAGCAACACTATATTAACCACACAGAACACCCTAACAACCATATAGAAACACTATATTAACCATCCAGAACACCCTAACAACCACATAGCAACACTATATTAACCATCCAGAACACCCTAACGACCACATAGCAACACTATATTAACCGCCCAGAACACCCTAACAACCACATAGCAACACTATATTAACCATCCAGAACACCCCAACAACCACATAGCAACACTATATTAACTCCAGAACACCCTAACAACCACATAGCAACACTATATTAACCGGCCCAGAACACCCTAACAACCACATAGCAACACTATATTAACCATCCAGAACACCTTAACAACCACATAGCAACACTATATTAACCATCCAGAACACCCTAACAACCACATAGCAACATTATATTAACCGGCCCAGAACACCCTAACAACCACATAGCAACACTATATTAACTGCCCAGAACACCATAACAACCACATAGCAACACTATATTAACCGGCCCAGAACACCTTAACAACTACATAGCAACACTATATTAACTGGCCCAGAACACTATAACAACCACATAGCAACACTATATTAACTGGCCCAGAACACCATAACAACCACATAGCAACACTATATTAACCATCCAGAACACCCTAACAACCACATAGCAACACTATATTAACTGCCCAGAACACCTTAACAACCACATAGCAACACTATATTAACCGTCCAGAACACCATAACAACCACATAGCAACACTATATTAACCGTCCAGAACACCATAACAAACCACATAGCAACACTATATTAACCGCCCAGAACACCCTAACAAACTACATAGCAACATTATATTAACTCCCAGAACACCTTAACAACCACATAGCAACACTATATTAACCATCCAGAACACCCTAACAACCACATAGCAACACTATATTAACCATCCAGAACACCCTAACAACCACATAGCAACACTATATTAACCGTCCAGAACACCCTAACAACCACATAGCAACACTATATTAACCATCCAGAACACCCTAACAACCACATAGCAACACTATATTAACTGGCCCAGAACACCCTAACAACCACATAGCAACACTATATTAACCGTCCAGAACACCCTAACAACCACATAGCAACACTATATTAACCGTCCAGAACACCATAACAACCACATAGCAACACTATATTAACCATCCAGAACACCCTAACAACCACATAGCAACACTACATTAACCATCCAGAACACCCTAACAACCACATAGCAACAGTTTATTAATCATCTAGAACACCCTAGCAACCACATAGCAACACTATATTAACCATCCAGAACACCCCAACAACCACATAGCAACAGTTTATTAATTATCTAGAACACCCTAGCAACCACATAGCAACACTATATGAACCATCTAGAACACCTTAACAACCACATAACAACAGTTTATTAATCAGCTACAACACCCTAACAACCACATAGCAACACTATATTAACCGGCCCAGAACACCCTAACAACCACATAGCAACACTATATTAATCCCAGAACACCCTAACAACCACATAGCAACACTATATTAACCCCAGAACACCATAACAACCACATAGCAACACTATAGTAACCCCAGAACACCCTAACAACCACATAGCAACACTATATTAACCATCCAGGACACCCTAACAACCACATAGCAACACTATATTAACCATCCAGAACCCCCTAACAACCACATAGCACCACTATATTAACCGGCCCAGAACACCCTAACAACCACATAGCAACACTATATTAACCATCCAGAACACCCTAACAACCACATAGCAACAGTTTATTAACCATCCAGAACACCCTAACAACCACAGAGCAACACTATATTAACCATCCAGAACACAATAACAACCACATAGCAACATTATATTAACCATCCAGAACACCCTAACAACCACATAGCAACACTATATTAACCATCCAGAACACCTTAACAACCACATAGCTACACTATATGAACCACCCAGAACACCCTAACAACCACATAGCAACACTATATTAACCACACAGAACACCCTAACAACCATATAGAAACACTATATTAACCATCCAGAACACCCTAACAACCACATAGCAACACTATATTAACCATCCAGAACACCCTAACGACCACATAGCAACACTCTATTAACCGTCCCAGAACACCCTAACAACCACATAGCAACACTATATTAACCATCCAGAACACCCCAACAACCACATAGCAACACTATATTAACCGGCCCAGAACACCCTAACAACCACATAGCAACACTATATTAACCGCCCAGAACACCCTAACAACCACATAGCAACACTATATTAACCATCCAGAACACCTTAACAACCACATAGCAACATTATATTAACTCAGAACACCCTAACAACCACATAGCAACACTATATTAACCGGCCCAGAACACCATAACAACCACATAGCAACACTATATTAACCGGGCCCAGAACACCTTAACAAACTACATAGCAACACTATATTAACTGGCCCAGAACACTATAACAACCACATAGCAACACTATATTAACTGGCCCAGAACACCATAACAACCACATAGCAACACTATATTAACCATCCAGAACACCCTAACAACTACATAGCAACACTATATTAACTGGCCCAGAACACCTTAACAACCACATAGCAACACTATATTAACCGCCCAGAACACCATAACAACCACATAGCAACACTATATTAACGCCCAGAACACCATAACAAACACATAGCAACACTATATTAACTGGCCCAGAACACCCTAACAACCACATAGCAACATTATATTAACTGCCCAGAACACCTTAACAACTACATAGCAACACTATATTAACCATCCAGAACACCCTAACAACTACATAGCAACACTATATTAACCATCCAGAACACCCTAACAACCACATAGCAACACTATATTAACCGTCCAGAACACCCTAACAACCACATAGCAACACTATATTAACCATCCAGAACACCCTAACAACCACATAGCAACACTATATTAACCATCCAGAACACCCTAACAACCACATAGCAACACTATATTAACTCCCAGAACACCCTAACAACCACATAGCAACACTATATTAACCGTCCAGAACACCATAACAACCACATAGCAACACTATATTAACCATCCAGAACACCCTAACAACCACATAGCAACACTACATTAACCATCCAGAACACCCTAACAACCACATAGCAACAGTTTATTAATCATCTAGAACACCCTAGCAACCACATAGCAACACTATATTAACCATCCAGAACACCCCAACAACCACATAGCAACAGTTTATTAATTATCTAGAACACCCTAGCAACCACATAGCAACACTATATGAACCACCTAGAACACCTTAACAACCACATAACAACAGTTTATTAATCAGCTACAACACCCTAACAACCACATAGCAACACTATATTAACCGTCCAGAACACCCTAACAACCACATAGCAACACTATATTAACTGGCCCAGAACACCCTAACAACCACATAGCAACACGATATTAACCGTCCAGAACACCATAACAACCACATAGCAACACTATAGTAACCGTCCAGAACACCCTAACAACCACATAGCAACACTATATTAACCATCCAGAACACCCTAACAACCACATAGCAACACTATATTAACCATCCAGAACACCCTAACAACCACATAGCAACACTATATTAACCCCCAGAACACCCTAACAACCACATAGCAACACTATATTAACCATCCAGAACACCCTAACAACCACATAGCAACAGTTTATTAACCATCCAGAACACCCTAACAACCACATAGCAACACTATATTAACCATCCAGATCACCTTAACAACCACATAGCAACATTATATTAACCATCCAGAACACCATAACAACTACATAGGAACACTATATTAACCATCCAGAACACCCTAACAACCACATAGCAACACTATATTAACCATCCAGAACACCCTAACAACCCCATAGCAACACTATATTAACCATCCAGAACACCCTAACAACCACATAGCAACACTATATTAACGATCCAGAACACCCTAACAACCACCCAGCAACACTATATTAACCATCCAGAACACCCTAACAACCACATAGCAACACTATATTAACCATCCAGAACACCCTAACAAACTACATAGCAACACTATATTAACCATCCAGAACACCCTAACAACCATATAGCAACACTATATTAACCATCCAGAACACCCTAACAACCCCATAGCAACACTATATTAACCATCCAGAACACCTATTCACCACATAGCAACACTATATTAACCATCCAGAACACCCTAACAACCACATAGCAACACTATATGAACCACCCAGAACACCCTAACAACCACATAGCAACACTATATTAACCATCCAGAACACCCTAACAACCACATAGCAACACTATATTAACCGGCCCAGAACACCCTAACAACCACATAGCAACACTATATTAACTGGCCCAGAACACCCTAACAACCACATAGCAACACTATATTAACCATCCAGAACACCTTAACAACCACATAGCAACATTATATTAACCGGCCCAGAACACCCTAACAACCACATAGCAACACTATATTAACCGCCCAGAACACCATAACAACCACATAGCAACACTATATTAACTGGCCCAGAACACCTTAACAACCACATAGCAACACTATATTAACGTCCAGAACACTATAACAACCACATAGCAACACTATATTAACTGGCCCAGAACACCATAACAACCACATAGCAACACTATATTAACCATCCAGAACACCCTAACAACCACATAGCAACACTATATTAACTGGCCCAGAACACCTTAACAACCACATAGCAACACTATATTAACCGCCCAGAACACCATAACAACCACATAGCAACACTATATTAACTGGCCCAGAACACCATAACAACCACATAGCAACACTATATTAACTGGCCCAGAACACCCTAACAACCACATAGCAACATTATATTAACCGTCCAGAACACCTTAACAACCACATAGCAACACTATATTAACCATCCAGAACACCCTAACAACCACATAGCAACACTATATTAACCATCCAGAACACCCTAACAACCACATAGCAACACTATATTAACCAGAACACCCTAACAACCACATAGCAACACTATATTAACCATCCAGAACACCCTAACAACCACATAGCAACACTATATTAACCGTCAGAACACCCTAACAACCACATAGCAACACTATATTAACCCAGAACACCCTAACAACCACATAGCAACACTATATTAACCATCCAGAACACCATAACAACCACATAGCAACACTATATTAACCATCCAGAACACCCTAACAACCACATAGCAACACTACATTAACCATCCAGAACACCCTAACAACCACATAGCAACAGTTTATTAATCATCTAGAACACACTAGCAACCACATAGCAACACTATATTAACCATCCAGAACACCCCAACAACCACATAGCAACAGTTTATTAATTATCTAGAACACCCTAGCAACCACATAGCAACACTATATGAACCATCTAGAACACCTTAACAACCACATAACAACAGTTTATTAATCAGCTACAACACCCTAACAACCACATAGCAACACTATATTAACCGTCCAGAACACCCTAACAACCACATAGCAACACTATATTAACCGTCCAGAACACCCTAACAACCACATAGCAACACGATATTAACCGTCCAGAACACCATAACAACCACATAGCAACACTATAGTAATCCCAGAACACCCTAACAACCACATAGCAACACTATATTAACCATCCAGAACACCCTAACAACCACATAGCAACACTATATTAACCATCCAGAACACCCTAACAACCACATAGCAACACTATATTAATCCCAGAACACCCTAACAACCACATAGCAACACTATATTAACCATCCAGAACACCCTAACAACCACATAGCAACAGTTTATTAACCATCCAGAACACCTAACAACCACATAGCAACACTATATTAACCATCCAGATCACCTTAACAACCACATAGCAACATTATATTAACCATCCAGAACACCATAACAACTACATAGGAACACTATATTAACCATCCAGAACACCCTAACAACCACATAGCAACACTATATTAACCATCCAGAACACCCTAACAACCACATAGCAACACTATATTAACCATCCAGAACACCCTAACAACCACATAGCAACACTATATTAACGATCCAGAACACCCTAACAACCACCCAGCAACACTATATTAACCATCCAGAACACCCTAACAACCACATAGCAACACTATATTAACCATCCAGAACACCCTAACAACCACATAGCAACACTATATTAACCATCCAGAACACCCTAACAACCATATAGCAACACTATATTAACCATCCAGAACACCCTAACAACCCCATAGCAACACTAAATTAACCATCCAGAACACCCTATTCACCACATAGCAACACTATATTAACCATCCAGAACACCCTAACAACCACATAGCAACACTATATGAACCACCCAGAACACCCTAACAACCACATAGCAACACTATATTAACCACACAGAACACCCTAACAACCCCATAGCAACACTATATTAACCATCCAGAACACCCTATTCACCACATAGCAACACTATATTAACCATCCAGAACACCCTAACAACCACATAGCAACACTATATGAACCACCCAGAACACCCTAACAACCACATAGCAACACTATATTAACCACACAGAACACCCTAACAACCCCATAGCAACACTATATTAACCATCCAGAACACCCTAACAACCACATAGCAACACTATATTAACCATCCAGAACACACTAACAACCACATAGCAACATTATATTAACCATCCAGAACACCCTAACAACCACATAGCAACACTATATTAACCATCCAGAACACCCTAACAACCACATAGCAACACTATATTAACCATCCAGAACACCCTAACAACCACATAGCAACACTATATTAACCATCCAGAACACCCTAACGACCACATAGCAACACTATATTAACCATCCAGAACACCCTAACGACCACATAGCAACACTATATTAACTGGCCCAGAACACCCTAACAACCACATAGCAACACTATATTAACCGCCCAGAACACCCCAACAACCACATAGCAACACTATATTAACTGGCCCAGAACACCCTAACAACCACATAGCAACACTATATTAACTGGCCCAGAACACCCTAACAAACTACATAGCAACATTATATTAACCATCCAGAACACCCTAACAACCACATAGCAACACTATATTAACCATCCAGAACACCTTAACAACCACATAGCAACACTATATTAACCATCCAGAACACCCTAACAACCACATAGCAACATTATATTAACTGGCCCAGAACACCCTAACAACCACATAGCAACACTATATTAACTGGCCCAGAACACCATAACAACCACATAGCAACACTATATTAACCGCCCAGAACACCTTAACAACCACATAGCAACACTATATTAACTGGCCCAGAACACTATAACAACCACATAGCAACACTATATTAACCGCCCAGAACACCATAACAAACCACATAGCAACACTATATTAACTGCCTAGAACACCCTAACAACCACATAGCAACACTATATTAACTGGCCCAGAACACCTTAACAACCACATAGCAACACTATATTAACCGCCCAGAACACCATAACAAACTACATAGCAACACTATATTAACTCCCAGAACACCATAACAACCACATAGCAACACTATATTAACTGGCCCAGAACACCTAACAAACCACATAGCAACATTATATTAACCCAGAACACCTTAACAAACCACATAGCAACACTATATTAACCATCCAGAACACCCTAACAAACTACATAGCAACACTATATTAACCATCCAGAACACCCTAACAACCACATAGCAACACTATATTAACCGCCCAGAACATCCTAACAACCACATAGCAACACTATATTAACCATCCAGAACACCCTAACAACCACATAGCAACACTATATTAACCAGTCCAGAACACCCTAACAACCACATAGCAACACTATATTAACTGCCCAGAACACCCTAACAACCACATAGCAACACTTTATTAACCGTCCAGAACACCATAACAACCACATAGCAACACTATATTAACCATCCAGAACACCCTAGCAACCACATAGCAACACTATATTAACCATCCAGAACACCCCAACAACCACATAGCAACAGTTTATTAATTATCTAGAACACCCTAGCAACCACATAGCAACACTATATGAACCATCTAGAACACCTTAACAACCACATAACAACAGTTTATTAATCAGCTACAACACCCTAACAACCACATAGCAACACTATATTAACCGTCCAGAACACCCTAACAACCACATAGCAACACTATATTAACCGCCCAGAACACCCTAACAACCACATAGCAACACTATATTAACCGTCCAGAACACCCTAACAACCACATAGCAACACTATAGTAACCGTCCAGAACACCCTAACAACCACATAGCAACACTATATTAACCATCCAGAACACCCTAACAACCACATAGCAACACTACATTAACTATCCAGAACACCCTAACAACCACATAACAACAGTTTATTAATCAGCTACAACACCCGAACAACCACATAGCAACACTTTATTGAGGTCAACTCTCAGTGTTTGGTTATTATGCATGTTAATGGGTATGAAAATTTAGATATATTTGGTCTTGGTGGAATACATCTGCTACACTGCCATTGCTGTTGTTGCTGCTGCTGCTGTTGCTGTTGTTGCTGTTATTGCTGCTGCTGATGCTGTTGTTGCTGTTATTGCTGCTGCTGTTGCTGTTGTTGCTGCTGCTGCTGATGCTGTTGTTGCTGTTATTGCTGCTGATGCTGTTGTTGCTGTTATTGCTGTTGCTGTAATTGCTGCTGCTGTTGCTGTTGCTGCTGCTGCCTGATGCCGTTGTTGCTGTTGTTGCTGTTATTGCTGCTGCTGTTGCTGTAATCGCCGCAGCCGCTGCTGTTGCTGTTGTTGCTGCTGCTGCTGCCGCTGCTGCTGCTGCTGATGCTGTTGTTGCTGCTGCTGCCGTTGCCGCTGCTGCCGCTGATGCTGTTGTTGCTGTTATTGCTGCTGTTGCTGTTATTGCTGCCGCTGTTGCTGTTGTTGCTGTTATTGCTGCCGCTGTTGCTGTAATTGCTGCTGCTGCTGCTGATGCCGTTGTTGCTGTTATTGCTGCTGCTGCTGTTGCTGTTATTGCTGCCGCTGTTGCTGTTATTGCTGCCGCTGTTGTTTCTGTTATTGCTGCTGCCGCTGATGCCGTTGCTGTTGTTGCTGTTATTGCTGCTGCTGTTGCTGTTATTGCTGCTGCTGTTGTTGCTGTTATTGCCGCTGCTGCTGATGCTGTTGTTGCTGTTATTGCTGCTGATGCTGTTGTTGCTTATTGCCGCTGCCGCTGTTGCTGTAATTGCTGTTTTGCTGCCGCTGATGCTGTTGTTGCTGCCGCTGTTGCTGTTATTGCTGCTGCTGTTGCTGTTGTTGCTGTTATTGCTGCTGCTGTTGTTGCTGTAATTGCTGCTGCCGCTGCTGCCGCTGTAATTGCTGCTGTTGCTGTTGTTGCTTTTATTGCCGCCGCTGTTGCTGTTGTTGCCGTTATTGCTGCCGCTGTTGTTGCTGTTATTTCTGCTGCCGCTGTTGCTGTAATTGCTGCTGTTGATGCTGTTGTTGCTGTTATTGCTGCTGCTGTTGCTGTTGTTGCTGTAATTGCCGCTGCTGCTGATGATGATGCTGTTGTTGCTGTTATTGCTGATGATGATGCTGTTGTTACGCTGCTGTTTTGCTGTTGTTGCTGTAATTGCTGCTGCTGCTGATGCTGTTGTTGCTGTTGCTGCCATGTTGCTGCTATTATTGCTGCTGCTGTTGCTGTAATTGCTGCTGCTGTTGCCCCTGTTGCTATTATTACTGCTGCTGTTTTCTTGTTGCTATTATTGCTGCTACTTTCTGTTGCTGTTATTTGCTATTATTGCTGCTATGTTTGCTGTACCATTTGCTGTTATTCTGCTGCTGTTGTATTATTGCTGCTGCTGCTGCTGTTGTTAACTGTTATTGCTGCTGCTGCTTTCTTTGCGTAATTGCATTTCTTGCTGCTGCTGCTGCGTTATTTGCTGTTATTGCTGCTGTTGCTGTTATTGCTGCTGTTGCTGTTATTGCTGCTGCTGTTGCTGTTATTGCTGTTGTTTCTGTTATTGCCACTTGCTGTTGCTGTTATTGCTGCCTGTGTTTTGCTGTTGTTGCTGTTAATATTGCTGCGCTGCTGTTTGCTGTTATTCACTGCTGCTGTTACTGTTATTGCTGCTGTTATTGCTGCTGCTGTTGCTTGTTGTATATAACAGCAACATTGCTAACTAACAGTGCTGTTGTTGCTGCTGCTGTTGCTGTTGCTCTTGTTATGCTGATGCTGTTGTTGCTCCTTCGGCTTAACCTTGCTGTTAACATTGTTGCTGCTGCTGTTGCTGCTGTTGCTGTTATTGCTGTTGCTGTTGCTGCTGTTACTGTAATTGCTGCTGCTGATGATGATGATGCTGTTGTTGCTGTTATTGCTGCTGCTGCTGCTGTTGCTGTAAGTGCTGCGGCTGCTGCTGCTGCTGATGATGATGCTGTTGTTGCTGTTATTGCTGCTGCTGCTGCTGCTGTTGTTGCTGTTATTGCTGCTGCTGCTGTTGTTGCTGTTATTGCTGCTGCTGTTGCTGTTGTTTCTGTTATTGCTGCTGCTGCTGATGATGTTGTTGTTGCTGTTATTGCTGCTGTTGCTGATGCTGTTGTTTCTGTTATTGCTGCTGCTGCTGTTGCTGTTGTTGCTGTTATTGCTGCTGCTGTTGCTGTTGTTGCTGTTATTGCTGCTGCTGTTGTTGCTGTTATTGCTGCTGCTGCTGCTGTTGCTGCTGCTGTACCACATAGCAACACTATATTAACCGCCCAGAACACCCTAACAACCACATAGCAACACTTTATTAACCGGCCCAGAACACCATAACAAACTACATAGCAACACTATAGTAACCGTCCAGAACACCCTAACAACCACATAGCAACACTATATTAACCATCCAGAACACCCTAACAACCACATAGCAACACTATATTAACCATCCAGAACACCCTAACAACCACATAGCAACACTATATTAACCGCCCAGAACACCCTAACAACCACATAGCAACACTATATTAACCATCCAGAACACCCTAACAACCACATAGCAACAGTTTATTAACCATCCAGAACACCCTAACAACCACATAGCAACACTATATTAACCATCCAGATCACCTTAACAACCACATAGCAACATTATATTAACCATCCAGAACACCATAACAACTACATAGGAACACTATATTAACCATCCAGAACACCCTAACAACCACATAGCAACACTATATTAACCATCCAGAACACCCTAACAACCCCATAGCAACACTATATTAACCATCCAGAACACCCTAACAACCACATAGCAACACTATATTAACCATCCAGAACACCCTAACAACCACCCAGCAACACTATATTAACCATCCAGAACACCCTAACAACCACATAGCAACACTATATTAACCATCCAGAACACCCTAACAACCACATAGCAACACTATATTAACCATCCAGAACACCTAACAACCATATAGCAACACTATATTAACCATCCAGAACACCCTAACAACCCCATAGCAACACTATATTAACCATCCAGAACACCCTATTCACCACATAGCAACACTATATTAACCATCCAGAACACCCTAACAACCACATAGCAACACTATATGAACCACCCAGAACACCCTAACAACCACATAGCAACACTATATTAACCACACAGAACACCCTAACAACCCCATAGCAACACTATATTAACCATCCAGAACACCCTAACAACCACATAGCAACACTATATTAACCATCCAGAACACCCTAACAACCACATAGCAACATTATATTAACCATCCAGAACACCCTAACAACCACATAGCAACACTATATTAACCATCCAGAACACCCTAACAAACTACATAGCAACACTATATTAACCATCCAGAACACCCTAACAACCATATAGCAACACTATATTAACCATCCAGAACACCCTAACAACCACATAGCAACACTATATTAACCATCCAGAACACCCTAACGACCACATAGCAACACTATATTAACCGCCCAGAACACCCTAACAACCACATAGCAACACTATATTAACCATCCAGAACACCCCAACAACCACATAGCAACACTATATTAACTCCCAGAACACCCTAACAACCACATAGCAACACTATATTAACCGCCCAGAACACCCTAACAACCACATAGCAACATTATATTAACCATCCAGAACACCCTAACAACCACATAGCAACACTATATTAACCATCCAGAACACCTTAAAACCACATAGCAACACTATATTAACCATCCAGAACACCTAACAACCACATAGCAACATTATATTAACTGGCCCAGAACACCCTAACAACTACATAGCAACACTATATTAACGCCCAGAACACCATAACAACCACATAGCAACACTATATTAACCGCCCAGAACACCTTAACAAACTACATAGCAACACTATATTAACTGGCCCAGAACACTATAACAACCACATAGCAACACTATATTAACTGGCCCAGAACACCATAACAACCACATAGCAACACTATATTAACTGCCTAGAACACCCTAACAAACTACATAGCAACACTATATTAACCGCCCAGAACACCTTAACAACCACATAGCAACACTATATTAACTGCCCAGAACACTATAACAAACTACATAGCAACACTATATTAACTGGCCCAGAACACTACAACAACCACATAGCAACACTATATTAACCGCCCAGAACACCCTAACAAACCACATAGCAACATTATATTAACCGCCCAGAACACCTTAATAAACTACATAGCAACACTATATTAACCATCCAGAACACCCTAACAAACTACATAGCAACAATATATTAACCATCCAGAACACCCTAACAACCACATAGCAACACTATATTAACCGCCCAGAACACCCTAACAAACCACATAGCAACACTATATTAACCATCCAGAACACCTAACAACCACATAGCAACACTATATTAACCGTCAGAACACCTAACAACCACATAGCACTATATTAACTTAGCCACATAGCAACACTATATTAACCATCCAGAACACCCTAGCAACCACATAGCAACACTATATTAACCATCCAGAACACCCCAACAACCACATAGCAACAGTTTATTAATTATCTAGAACACCCTAGCAACCACATAGCAACACTATATGAACCATCTAGAACACCTTAACAACCACATAACAACAGTTTATTAATCAGCTACAACACCCTAACAACCACATAGCAACACTATATTAACCGTCCAGAACACCCTAACAACCACATAGCAACACTATATTAACCGTCCAGAACACCCTAACAACCACATAGCAACACTATATTTAACCGTCAGAACACCATAACAACCACAAAGCAACACTATAGTAACCGTCCAGAACACCCTAACAACCACATAGCAACACTATATTAACCATCCAGAACACCCTAACAACCACATAGCAACACTACATGAACCATCCAGAACACCCTAACAACCACATAGCAACAGTTTATTAATCATCTAGAACACCCTAGCAACCACATAGCAACACTATATTAACCATCCAGAACACCCCAACAACCACATAGCAACAGTTTATTAATTATCTAGAACACCCTAGCAACCACATAGCAACACTATATGAACCATCTAGAACACCTTAACAACCACATAACAACAGTTTATTAATCAGCTACAACACCCGAACAACCACATAGCAACACTTTATTGAGGTCAACTCTCAGTGTTTGGTTATTATGCATGTTAATGGGTATGAAAATTTAGATATATTTGGTCTTGGTGGAATACATCTGCTACACTGCCATTGCTGTTGTTGCTGCTGCTGCTGTTGCTGTTATTGCTGCTGCTGATGCTGTTGTTGCTGTTATTGCTGCTGCTGTTGCTGTTGTTGCTGTTATTGCTGCTGCTGATGCTGTTATTGCTGCTGTTGCTGTTGTTGCTGCTGCTGCTGATGCTGTTGTTGCTGCTGCTGCTGTTGCTGTAATTGCTGCTGCTGTTGCTGTTGCTGTTGTTGCTGCTGCTGCTGTTGTTGCTGTTATTGCTGCTGCTGTTGCTGTAATTGCTGTTGCTGTTGCTGTTGTTGCTGCTGCTGCTGATGCTGTTGTTGCTGTTGTTGCTGTTGCTGCTGCTGTTGCTGTAATTGCTGCTGCTGCTGCTGTTGCTGTTGCTGCTGATGCTGTTGTTGCTGTTATTGCTGCTGCTGTTGCTGTAATTGCTGTTGCTGTTGTTGCTGCTGCTGCTGATGCTGTTGTTGCTGTTGTTGCTGTTGCTGTAATTGCTGCAGCTGCTGCTGTTGCTGTTGTTGCTGCTGCTGCTGTTGCTGCTGCTGCTGCTGATGCTGTTGTTGCTGTTATTGCTGCTGCTGTTGCTGTTATTGCTGCTGCTGTTGCTGTTGTTGCTGTTATTGCTGCTGTTGCTGTAATTGCTGTTGCTGCTGCTGCTGATGCTGTTGTTGCTGTTATTGCTGCTGCTGTTGCTTATTGCTGCTGTTGCTGTTATTGCTGCTGCTGCTGTTGCTGTTATTGCTGCTGCTGCTGATGCTGTTGTTGCTGTTGTTGCTGCTGCTGTTGCTGTTATTGCTGCTGCTGTTGTTGCTGTTATTGCTGCTGCTGGATGCTGTTGTTGCTGTTATTGCTGATGATGCTGTTGTTGCTGTTATTGCTGCTGCTGCTGCTGCTGTAATTGCTGTTTTGCTGCTGCTGATGCTGTTGTTGCTGTTATTGCTGCTGCTGTTGCTGTTATTGCTGCTGTTGCTGTTGTTGCTGTTATTGCTGCTGCTGTTGTTGCTGTTATTGCTGCTGCTGCTGTTGCTGTAATTGCTGTTGCTGCTGCTGCTGCTGCTGCTGCTGTAATTGCTGCTGTTGCTGTTGTTGCTGTTATTGCTGCTGCTGTTGCTGTTGTTGCTGTTATTGCTGCTGCTGTTGTTGCTGTTATTGCTGCTGCTGCTGTTGCTGTAATTGCTGCTGTTGCTGCTGTTGCTGTTATTGCTGCTGCTGTTGCTGTAATTGCTGCTGCTGCTGATGATGATGCTGTTGTTGCTGTTATTGCTGATGATGATGCTGTTGTTACTGTTATTGCTGCTGCTGTTGCTGTTATTGCTGCTGCTGTTGCTGTTGTTGCTGTAATTGCTGCTGCTGCTGATGCTGTTGTTGCTGTTGCTGCTGCTGTAATTGCTGCTGCTGTTGCTGTTGCTGTTATTGCTGCTGCTGTTGCTGTTGTTGCTGTTATTGCTGCTGCTGTTGCTGTTGTTGCTGTTATTGCTGCTGCTGTTGCTGCTGTTGCTGTTATTGCTGCTGCTGTTGCTGTTATTGCTGCTGCTGTTGTTGCTGTTATTGCTGCTGCTGCTGTTGCTGTAATTGCTGTTCTTGCTGCTGCTGCTGTTGTTGCTGTTATTGCTGCTGCTGTTGCTGTTATTGCTGCTGTTGCTGTTATTGCTGCTGCTGTTGCTGTTGTTGCTGTTGTTGCTGTTATTGCTGCTGCTGTTGCTGTTATTGCTGCTGCTGTTGCTGTTGTTGCTGTTATTGCTGCTGTTGCTGTTATTGCTGCTGCTGTTGCTGTTATTGCTGCTGTTGCTGTTATTGCTGCTGCTGCTGCTGCTGTTGCTGTTGTTGCTGCTGCTGCTGTTGCTGTTGTTGCTCTTATTGCTGCTGATGCTGTTGTTGCTGTTATTGCTGCTGCTGTTGCTGTTATTGCTGCTGCTGTTGCTGTTATTGCTGTTGCTGTTGCTGCTGTTACTGTAATTGCTGCTGCTGATGATGATGATGCTGTTGTTGCTGTTATTGCTGCTGCTGCTGCTGCTGTTGCTGTTGTTGCTGTTATTGCTGCTGCTGTTGCTGTTG
>CM040925.1:1175000-1225000 GCA_023029165.1 Gobiocypris rarus
GGAGAGGAAGAGATCATCAGTGTTGTTCACTTCACCGGTCATAATGATATGCCTGATCGGTGTGCAATGCATCATTAAACCTTTAATATGTGGCCCTTGTAATGTACCTTATAATGCATTGTATGATCTCATGAATACTTGTAACCACAGTTATAGTACATTATAATATCTATTCAATGAAAGTAAGCCTTAAAACACAGGAAAAAACAACCAATTCCACATGGTTCTTTTTTAGCCCTTTTCTTTTATTTGTCTTTTGTCCAATTGACCACTTCCAGTTTTTCCACACGCTGACAGAGACGTTCCGTCACATCCTCTTATACCTTTCAAAGAGATTTGTCCACTCGCTGTAATTAGTCGTTACCATGACGACTTCCTTCCACGGGAACAGCCCCTCCCAGCCATAAAGCCCTCGCCGTCCTCGATGGGCCGGAATGAATTTCCTCACTGGGGCAGGAAGTGGGAAAGGAGGGCGGTGTGTGTGCGCCCAGTCAATCGGCCCGCTCCAGTACAGGAATCCAGCGGCTGATGCTGCTCATATTTCAGCCTTGGTAAAGATTAGCTGTCAGCCCCAGAGGAGATGTATTGATCTGTTTTCCTTTTTTTCTGCCAGCAATCACCTGACAAAGGCAGCGAGGAGGGCTTCCGTGAGTGATGCCCGCTCCCGTCTCCACCTACTGTGCTGGATATGGGGGGTTCCGGTGACCGCTGATGCCGGCGTATAATTAAACCATAAACTTTACGTGAACTTGCACTCTGAGCCAAGTGTGCTTCATTCATTAGGGCGGAAAGGCCAAATGAAACTGTATGCGTGAAATCAAACCAAACAAAGCTTGTTCTGAATCAGAACCTGTTTCTTGTTTTACAGTAATGCACAAGTTAACGACTTAACTATAGATCATATGCTGGTTTATATATCATTTAGATTTAAGTTTGATTCATTGTGTCTTAGAAAGACTATATAAAAAACTTTACAATAACATTTCAGAAGTAGTTGAATCTGCAAACGCATGCCATTCATAAACTCTCGGTGTCTGTTAATGGTTATCGCAAACTGCTAGTTTCAGGGCAACTATATCAATTTAAAAGGAAATGATTACCTAAAGAAACATTAACCATGATTCACTTTGTGTGTGTGCTGTTGGCTTAATAGAAAAAAGTTTGTCACATGCACAAGACGTCAGTGACTTTTCTCAGGCATTCTACAGCAGTGAATACAGATACACACACAAAGAGAAAAATAAGATAAGATTATAAGTTCACAATACAAAGTGTGAGAAATATGTGTGCATGTCATAACGTGCAGATGCTCATGTAAACCGTGGAATTACATATGAGACTACATGTAATTGTATGAATGATATGTGTGGAAAATATATACAAAATTCCACTCTAACTCATGTTTTTTGGGGGGGTCCTAATGCTATTTCATGCATTCTGCCTTATTCACACTGTTAAGTAGTTGATTCTCATGATAAACATGGACAAAGTTTCAAAAAACGGGTTGGATGTATGAGGGAGTATTTCTGTGCCAAATACACTCCTTCAGGATTCAAACAAGGTTCTGAAAGCAAGAGGGCATCCACTAATGAGCTTCAGCTTCCCAAATAACCCAGCGTTAAGGGAACAGTGGATACAGTTTGTGTTTCTGTACTGTTCTGCAAGTGTGTGTGTGTGTTTGTACCTGGTCATGAGTGGAAACCGCAGGCAGTGAGTAAAACTGCATCAAATGTGTGTTTTGTTGGTAAGTGCATATAATGTGAACAACATCAATGTATAGTGAATCGAATGTTATCCAGGGATAATGCCACAAATGTTGTGTGTGTGTGTGTGTGTGTGTGTGTGTGTGTGTGTGTGTGTGTGTGGACTGGTAATCCCTTTACGTATGGGGACAAAATGTCCCCACAAAGATGGCAATATCCAAATTTTTGTCCTTGTGGGGACATTTTTTGGTCCCCATGAGGAAAACATCTTATAAATCACACTAAGTGATGTTTTTGAAAAAGTAAAAATGCAGAATGTCTCCTGTGATGGGTAGGTTTAGGGGCAGGGGCAGTGTAGGGGATAGAAAATACGGTTTGTACAGTATAAAATGCATTACGCTATGGAATGTCCTCATTAAACATGGAAACACAACATGTGTGTGTGTGTGTGTGTGTGTGTGTGTGTGTGTGTGTGTGTGTGTGTGTGTGATGTAGGTTTAGGGGATAGAAAATACGGTTTGTACAGTATAAAATGCATTACGCCTATGGAATGTCCCCATAAAACATGGAAACACAACGTGTGTGTGTGTGTGTGTGACTCTTTAGCTCCGCCCACTGCACGCCTCCATGAGCTCTGCTGTTTTCGGAAAGATAAGCATTGGAAAAATGTTAAAAGAGTTCCTGAAAACCATACTTGAGTAAAAGTACAGATATGATGCAGTGAAAAGGACTCCATTACAAGGCACCAATTCCCATATGACTTCAGAAAAGTCTAGAGTATCTGATTTTACAGGACTGAAGTATTTTACTCGTACTGAATGTAGGCTCAAATATGCACTACTCCTCAACACCTCAGAGACATGCCAGTGAAAATAAGAAACAGCTGATTTGTGAAGAGAGCAATCACATTTATTTTCTAAAATCAAAATCAACACCTCAACAATGTTGACAACAGCCTCTTAATCATCTACAAACACTCACGTCTCAGTGAAGCTCAAGAGCTCAAAAAGGACACAAGTAGACAAGGCAAGTTCCTTTATATAGCACATTTCATACGGTAAGATAATTCAAAGCGCTTTACACAGACCAGGGAATTCAAATAATCACACAATAAAAGCAAGGGAAATTAAAACAGTTATAAAAGAGAAACAAACCAATATCCTTCAAAAAGGTCTCAGACAATTCAATTATGTTCTTATGTAATGAAACAGTCAAAGACTACTTGCATTGGGCATGCTTTTGGCTTCATCTCATTTGTGACCCTGTCACGGTTATATTTGTGGAAATAGCCAACAATACATCGTATGGGTAAAAATTATCCATTTTTCTTTAATGTCATAAATCATGTTCATGAAGATATTTTGTAAATGTCCTGCTGTAAATATATCATAAATGTATTATTAGTAGTGATATGCATTGCTTTAAGGGATATTTTCTCAATATTTAGATTATTTTGCACCCTCAGATTCCAGATGTTCAAATATTGTCCAAACCTAACAAACCACACATCAATGAGAGATTATTCATTCAGCTTTCGGATCACAATTTTAAAAACCTGCTTTTGCACTCGCATTCACTTAAAGTAGCCTTGTCGACAAGTTTGGGTGGCACACAAGTAATACCTTCAATGCCAATCAATCACTTCTTTTGTAACAGAAATAAACTGCTGCAGAAACAGTTAGGTGCCATGCAAATGGTAAAAAGTAATTGCATTACTCATCACAAATGTATCAGAGTAAAGAGCGCATATACTTCAGAAATGCAGTCAAGTAGAGCGTAAATGTTGCTAGTATCTTTGATACTCTGTAAAACTACAAAGTAGCCAAAAAGATACTTACACTCTAAAAAATTCTGGGTAAAAAACAACCCAATGAGGGTCAAATATCGACTAACCCAGCGACTGGGTTGTCTTAAGCAAATATTTAACCCAACATTGGGTTAAAACAAGCCACCATTTTTAGAGTGTAAGAACAGTAACTAATGACATTTTAGTTAAAACTTTCAAAATTGTCTTTATTTATAAGTAAGGCAGTCAAAATTAGCATGTTAACGCATGCAATATTTTTCTTTGTTTAACACGTTCAAAATATTTTGTCTTGTTTAGCTGTAGTGTGTGTGTGTGTGTGTGTGTGTGTGTGTCGCTGTTTGAGCAGAAACAACATCTGCAGAGTTACGCTGCTCAACGCTCAGAGCAAAGGGAGATATCTTCTTCTTCTACAGAAATCTCTCTTTAAGGACTACAACAAACGGCTGGAGGGACTACAACGAGCTAGTGACATCACTAACCCTAACATCTACATAACCCCGCCCCGGGGAACATGTGACATCACTAACCCTAACATCTACATAACCCCGCCCCCGGGGACATGTGACATCACTAACCCTAACATCTACATAACCCCGCCCCCGGGAACATGACATCACTAACCCTAACATCTACATATGCCCCGCCCCTGGGAACATGACATCACTAACCCTAACATCTACATAAGCCCCGCCCCCGGGAACGTGACATCACTAACTCTAACATCTACATAAGCCCCGCCCCCGGGAACATGACATCACTAACCCTAACACCTACATAATCCTGCCCCGGGAACACGTGACATCACTAACCCTAACACCTACATAAGCCCCGCCCCCGGGAACATGTGACATCACTAACCCTAACATCTACATAACCCCGCCCCGGGGAACATGTGACATCACTAACCCTAACATCTACATAACCTCGCCCCCGGGAACACGTGACATCACTAACCCTAACATCTACATAACCCCGCCCCCCGGGAACACGTGACATCACTAACCCTAACACCTACATAAGCCCTACCCTGGGAACATGTGACATCACTAACCCTAACATTTACATAACCCCGCCCCCGGGAACATGTGACATCACTAACCCTAACATCTACATATGCCCCACCCCGGGAACGTGACATCACTAACCCTAACATCTACATAAGCCCCGCCCCTGGGAACACACAACAAAGTGGCTATGTTAAGAATTTATAGATGATCATGACAGAATATGCTAATCAATGACTGAAGATGTTAACTCATAAACTCCTCCTCTATCCCTTCAGAAGCTCCTGTCTCACTCTACATGCTGTCTCTCCATCAGTGCCCCACTCCGGTTTGATCATTAAAGGCTGAACAGTTTCTGATATTATGTGTGTGTGTGTGTGTGTGTGTGTGTGTGTGTGTGTGTGTGAGGTAATCAGAGCTGTTGACATGAGCTCTTGAAGCTCCGCCCTCTTCTGGAAAGGGGGCAGCTCATTTGCATTTAAAGGGACACACACAAAAACTGCGTTTCTTCTCACCCTCAAAAAGTGACAATTTTAACATGCTATAATAATGATCTGTGGGGTATTTTGAGCTGAAACTTCACACACACTCTGGGGACATTAGAGACTTATTTTACATCTTGTAAAAAGGGGCATAAGAGAACCTCTTTAATGCATTTAACGCAGCATCAGTTTTATTAGACTTGGAGCGCTTGGAAACAAAAGTCCACTATGACCCTGTCCCAAATGGCACACTTCATATACATTTTCATATACGGTCCATGAGACCGCCGGGTGTCCCATTTGTCATTTTAGGTCAACAAAAGCAATTGTGATTTATTAGTAAAGATTTTAATCGATTGACAGCACTAAAAATAAGTCAACAAAATTAAAAATTGACTAACAGAATGTTTCTTGATTTATCTTAAGTGATGACACTGTAAAACACTTTCTATGAAGTCCATGCTTATAACGAATTATCAACGCTATCTCACGACCAATTCGTACTAATTCATACGAGTGAATAAAAGGTGTCTAATTCGTACGATTTGTCTAAACCCATGTGATGGGTAGGTTTAGGGGCGGGGTCAGGGGTAGGTCATTCGAAATCGTATGAATTCGTACAAGTGAGGTCATATCAATTCGTACAAATTAGTCACCTCATAAAATTTGTACGAATTGCCGTGAGATCTGGCTGGAATGATAGCTCATGTATATTTAGTAAGTAAGTATTGATAAAAATGTAAAAAATGGCAGCTGTGTTTGCCAGAACTTTACCGTAAAATTACGGTAGCATCATTTTAGGTTTTGCAGATTTAAGTTACATTTACAGTAAATAACCGTATTAACTGAAATAATGTTAAATGACCAACCTGTTGAAATACTAATATCTGTTACGTACCTTTGATATACACTAACCACCAATCACAGAGGAGATGAGAGTCACATGATCAATCAAAGCTTTTAACAGGACAATTCTAGGTGCACATTCACACCAACACTAAACACCATCATGGTAACACATGACAAAAATGCAATAAACATGAATTTAACAACATTAGATGTAACATAAAACCCTAATGTACATGGCTGATTAGAAATACATCAAATGTGAAGTGTCACGCAGGGAATTCTGGGAATGTCAATTTACGGTTTTCCACTGTAAATGACACAGCGACTTGCTCTTTTACTTCCAAAAACTGTAACAGTACGGAAACCGTATCCCTAGCATTTTTACAGTCCTTTACTGTTAAAATCATGATGATAATTTTTTTAACGAAGTTGTAAATAAAACAGATTATTGAAGTCCTTTTTACAAGAAAATACTATTTTAGTCTTTTTACATAAAAAATGTCAAATATAAATTTTCTTACTTTGTAATAATGCGAGAATTTCTTTTCAGTGAGCTTTTTATGAAATTAACTAAAATTAACTGAAATTACAATTTGGCTTGTGCCTGAAGAAAATATATTGATTAAATATGGTCTTTATAATAAATAGTGGTTTTACTTTGTATGAATGTTCTTGTTTTTGGGAAAATATGAATATTAAATCCAAATTTAAGGCTTGAACTAAAGCATAAATATAATTTGGCTGTAACAAAGAAAACATAGCCCAAAGAATGTTTTTTTCTTCTTCAGCGTGTCAGAAGACATTTGTATGTGAATATGGCCAGTGTGTAAAGTATGTCTGTCATAAATCAAAGGGGATGTGACATGAGCCGGGCCCCTGCGGTGAGGCCCTCTGTTAAAGCGCTCTGACTCCGGCCCTTTAGCCTGGACTCAATCACCAGCCGCTCCACTCTTAATCTCACAGCCTGGGAAAACACTAAAGATGTCTGCCGCCACTTCGCTTTGCGTCAAAGGCCAGGTAATTCTCTGTCCAGCGCGCCCGAGTAACAAATCACATCTTCAGCTGTCTGTCTTTCCATCTGTCTATCCCTCCCCCTCTCGCCCAGCACAAGATTGATGGAGAGATGGAGGGAAAAATCAATGCTTTCCTGCGAGCTGTGTCATGTTTAGGGACGGCTGATGGGTAGACGGCAGCTTTTCCCGGTCCATCCGAGTGAAAGAGGCACATGGACCCTGATTCACTCCATCTTTTTCCCTTTCTCTCTGACCTGATTTCCCTGCGTTTGTGCGTCAGCGGGTGGTAGATGAAACCGAATCTCTTAGCTAGTTTTCTTTAGGACGGCGGTGATTTCCAGCCGATCTGTTTCCATGAATATGACTTTCATCCCTATTTGTCATTTTATGGTTAATTATACGCTTACACAGTGCCTGTCGCACTTGATGTCATTCATCTTTTCTTTAATCAGCGACTCGATGCCATGCTCATTTGTTCATGTGTACAGTCAGGGTCCGAAATTAACTCCCAAATGAGGATAATAATGGGCTTTGGTGAGAAAACAAATGTAGCGTCGCCACTGAACGGTTTAGGTTGAACTATGTAACATTCTCAACAAATTCTCACCATTTGCGAAGAGCGTTGTGACCCTGGTTCTCGTGAAAAAACAAACAAACAAAACCCCAACCTATATGATTTTTCGATTTGCTTTTGGATTGTTGCAGTAAATAAGCTCTGTGACCCACAAAAGTCTGATTCTTACAAGTTTTGTTCATGACAATCTTCACAAATATACAAAATACAGTCAGCAAATACAAGGTTGACTATAAACAAACTGCACCACATGTTTCCTTCAGATGTTTAGTTTGAATGCACACTTTTATTTTCTCCAGAGCTAACACATGTCTGAAATATTCCTACATGAACCCACCAAAATAAAAATAAGGATAAAGATGGGTCTTTTCAAGCAGGTGTTGCTGTACAGAAGAGACTCGTGAGTGACACCAGTTGTTACTATAGGGGTGTAACGGTGCACAGAAGCCACGGTTCAGTACGTTCCTGGGCTTTGGGGTCACGGTTCAATACGAGTTCAGTACATTTACATGTCCGTCCCCCCGAGATTCATGCTTAAAATAAAAAAACAAAATGAAGGAATTGTTGATTTTAGAGTTGTCAAAAGCACCAACTTCGGTACCAAGTCGGTACTGCAATTTTAACAATATTACAATACCAGTAAATGTTCAACATATATGTCTGTGATTGGCTACAATGATCAACGCTCCTCACTGAGCGCTTACACAGGAGCGTTTGAAGGCAGGCATTTATCAGTGGATCCGTCTATCAGCTGATATATTAGGGATCCGCTGACAGACCTCTCTTTCAAACGCTCCCACGAATCTGTGTAAGTGCTCGGAAAAGAGTGTTGATCATTCTAGCCAATCACAGACATATATGTTGAGCGCATGAACTCAATGGCCAATCAGAGGTGTTTAAGAATCCGTTCAACAGTGCTCAATGCTGGAGGGAAATGCTGGTGTCGTCACATTTTTAAAATTTCAGTACTGACTTGGTATCGAAGACTGAAGTTTTGACAACTCTTGTTGATTTGTTACTCTAATTGATAGATTGACCAATGCTGCGCAGTAAAATGCAACGGCTGTTTTCAAACTTATTGATTTCAAACATATTGGTTTGATTGACATGTTGTGCGTAGCCTGCGCATAAGAATTCATTAACATGCAGCGACAATGGCGGATCCACAAAGTTCAATATTACGCCTCACGGAAATCACGGAAAGATGAGTGAGAAGAAGAAAAGAGCCGGCTTCACCTTTCTGTTGTAGTGAATGTCACGCGCGAATTAAGCGAGGAAACTCAAAATTGAAGGTACAGAGGAACAGAGAGTGAATGTACAGTCTCAAGAATTACTGTATTATTTAAAATCCATCTAACAGAATCTGTTTAAATCCTCTCTAAGGGCACTCAGATGTAATCATTACATCAGAGAGATTCAGGAATCTTTTCTATCTCCATTCCCACTGATTTTGTTCAGTCCTGGATGGAGCGGGAAGCGTCTGTCGGTGCTCTAATGACTGCTAGTTGACATGTTGTACTTAAAGTTAGTCTAAAGTGGACTATTGAAACAAAGTGTAACCAAGAAATGTACTCTCCTTTGCACAAAAGGTTCTTTATAGTGGAAAAAGGTTCAGATTATTAAAAGATTCATTTATTTTTTAAGAGGTTGCAAAAAAACGACCCCCAATAAAGAATTATTTGTGGTTCCCAAAAGAATCTAAAGAACATTGTTCCACTATAAAGAGCTTTTCCTGTGGTTCCATGGATGTTAAAGGTTCCTCATGGAACCATTGATGCCACTAAAGAAGCTTTATTTTCAAGAGTGTAGCTACTCAGAGCGCCCGTCCCATTTCTTCTCATTCTTTCTGGCACTCTAATCAGAACCCTACGAGCTCCGGTGGGTGAAGTACGCCAAAAGCTGCCTTTCCTGACAGCCAATAAAAACCCAATAATCTCCCCCATTCAAGTGGCCCTATTTTAAAAAACACTAACTAGTGCTATTACTCAGGTGCCGAGCGCCGCTGCCTCTCTGCTCTCTCCCCTTAATGCTCTTTTTATTTAATATATTGCCCATGAAAAATGACACACTCCCGTCTCGGTGTGTAGATATTTTGTTGCTGATGATGCGCGACGAATTTCCATCACGGCTTTGTTTCCAGCAGGCGAGCAGATAATCTTTTACAGCGCAGGGGGAGTACGCCACGTCCATCAATCTAGAGTGCTTACGGCCGCGAGTCAAGGGGACACGACGCGTGCAGGTCCACCCTGATCAAACCGCGGGAGGATTCACTAACCATAGCATCTAAATAACTAGCAGCTTCAAAATACAACACATGGCATGTTATATGGGTTATTTAATACAAGCAGCACTGCCCAGCTGGCATTTTAACATTGAGTCACTGTTGAATCAACGTCAGGTGAACCATAATAACCGGTGGATAACCGTTGAATTTTGTTTAGATTTTGCAAACATTTTCAACCATCCATCCATCCATCCATCCATCTAGCCAGTTAACAAAATGTTTATGGTTGTAAAAATAATATTGATTTGACATACAGCTCAGAAATTGTTGATATTCCTATGTTGAATCTGTGGTGAATTAACAACACCACTTCAACTATTTGGTGTCCAACGTTGTTTTGACGTTGAATTAATGTTTTTTCATAAACTGACATTATTTCAACCACTTTTAAACGTTTAATGAACAGATATCTGAGTAATCCCATACCATGTGACACTTTTGGAATTAATATATTATTTGAATACGTAAATTCATCATAATTAAAGAACGATATGTAGCATAATATAGTATTTCCCTTTCAAAAGATCTATCAATGTTTAGGGGTGGACCTTTCATATAATTCACATTGTTCAAATACGAAATCGTAAAATAGTTGCATTTTCTGCTGAGATCAGGTTGGCTATAAAATCTAATTGCTATATTTAAAGGGGTAAATATCACAGCATTGCAGGGTTCAGAGGAACAGAGAGTGAATGTACAGTCTCATTTTTTTTGGGAAGAATTACTGTAATTATTTAAAATCAGAATCTGTTTAAATCATCTTTTAATCCTCTCTAAGGGCACTCAGATGTGATCGTTACATCAGAGAGATTCAGGAATCATTTCTATCTCCATTCCCACTGATTTTGTTCAGTCCTGGATGGAGCGGGAAGCGTCTGTCGGGGGTGTCCGGCGGGGCTCAGTCGTGGTCCAGTAGCACCGAGGCGTCTTTGAATCATGGAGGAGCAGCGTTCATGACTCTCCACGGCTCTTTTCCGCCTAGATGCAAAATGCCTGATTGACAATAATAGGAAGTGGCAAGATCGATGGGAAACAAGCGAGGGGGAACGTGTGCACGAGTGTGTGCTCTCTCCGGTTGGGAAGAGTCTACGAGGAGACGTGGGACAGGAGACGCGGGAAGGCTCTTATGTGGCAGAGCTGTCAGTCTCCGGCTTCACAGATAAATGGGAAGGTTCTGGAAGAGGGATAATCTGACCGTCACTGTCACACTAATGCTGTACCTCCACACATCTGATGCCTGTGTTGAATCATCGTTTATTCAGCTTTATGTTGTTTTCCAAGGAGTACTAAAGGAGAAGTTTAGCAGAATGTTCATGTTGCTCTTTTCCATACAGTAGATGGTGACCAGCGGCTCCGAAAGCACTGTAAAATTAAGTTGTGCACTATATTCTTCTTTAATATACACTATAGGTCAAACGTTTGGAATAATTAAGATTATTTAAGTCTCTTCTGCTCACCAAGGCTGTATTTATTTAATCATCGAATATATAGTAAAGTGTCATTTATTCATGAATTTATCATCATTACTCCAGTCTTCAGTGTCACATGATCCTTCACTGATCATTCTCATATGAGGATCTGATGATCAACACACATTTATAATTATTATCAGTGAACAATATTGTATTTATGAAGAGATTGTTAGTGATTGATTTGTCACAAGCATTTCTTTATGTCAGGTAAATGTTGGGTAATGTGTGTGTGTGTGTGTGTGAGAGAGAGAGTGTGTGTGAGAGAGAGAGAGAGAGAGAGAGAGAGAGAGAGAGAGAGAGTGTGTGTGTGTGTGTGTGTGTGTGTGTGTGTGTGTGTGTGTGTGTGTGTGTGTGTGTGTGTGTGTGTGTGTGTGTGTGAAATATCAGGACACAAATGTGTATAATGACATGGGTATGACACAGGTATTACAAAAAGAGGGTGAAATATGAGGACGTTCCCCATGTCCTCACTTTTCAAAATGCTTATAAATCACACAAGATGAGGTTTTTATCACAGAAAGTAAACTGTGCAGTCTCCTGTGTGTGTGTGTGTGTGTGTGTGTGTGTGTGTGTGTGTGTGTGTGTGATGTTTGTGAGAGAGAGAGAGAGAGAGAGAGAGAGAGAGAGAGAGAGAGAGAGAGAGAGAGTGTGTGTGTGTGTGTGTGTGTGTGTGTGTGTGTGTGTGTGTGTGATGGGTAGGTTTAGGGGCAGGGGCAGTGTGTGTGTGTGTGTGTGTGTGTGGACTGGTAATCCCTACGGTATGGGGACAAAATGTCCCCACAAAGATGGCAATATCCAAAATCCTTGTCCTTGTGGGGACATTTTTTGGTCCCCATGAGGAAAACATCTTATAAATCACACTAAGTGATGTTTTTTGAAAATGTAAAAATGCAGCATGTCTCCTGTGATGGGTAGGTTTAGGGGCAGTGTAGGGGGATAGAAAATACAGTTTGTACAGTATAAAATGCATTACGCCTATGGAATGTCCCCATAAAACATGGAAACACAAAATGTGTGTGTGTGTGTGTGTGTGTGTGTGTGTGTGTGTGTGTGTGTGTGTGATGGGTAGGTTTAGGGCAGGGGCAGTGTGTGTGTGTGTGTGTGTGTGTGTGATGGGTAGGTTCAGGGGCAGGGGCAGTGTGTGTGTGTGTGTGTGTGTGTGTGTGTGATGGGTAGGTTCAGGGGCAGGGGCAGTGTGTGTGTGTGTGTGTGTGTGTGTGTGTGTGTGTGATGGGTAGGTTTAGGGGCAGGGGCAGTGTGTGTGTGTGTGTGTGTGTGTGTGTGATGGGTAGGTTCAGGGGCAGGGGCAGTGTGTGTGTGTGTGTGTGTGTGTGTGTGATGGGTAGGTTTAGGGGCAGTAGGAGGATAGAATGTACAGTTTGTACAGTATAAAAACCTTTACATCTTTGGAGAGTCCCCACAAAGATAGTGAACCAGGCATGTGTGTGTGTGTGTGCGTGCATGTGTGTGTTTGAAAATGGCGCTAAAGCGGTGAATCCTCGAAAGTGTGATCAAGTGAAAAGCAGGATTAGACCCCGGTGAGATGTCACGAGTTCAGCCCACTCTCTAATTGATTGGTGTGAGATGCACATGAAGAAGACATTAAAGTGAAATGAAGTCATAACAGTGAATAGAGACATTTATTAGGTCAGACACGGAACCCACCAAAACGTTGAGATTGTTTATTGATTTTTGTGTTTTGGCTGACTGCTCCTGTGTAATCGCTTGTGCTGTTGCGGCGACCCGGACCCTAAAGCCCCCGACCGCAGGCAGAGGCTCAGCACGCTGTCATCTGATGCGCTTCCAAACGGCCCACAGTACAGCTGAGAATCAGCCTCAATAAAGGAATATTCCTGGTTACATAAAACAGCACAGAAAATGATGACGACTCATCACTCAGATTGTAAACAGTCCACATTTACAGTAATATGGATGTGTTCTGGAGGTTTTATAAACACTAACTTGAGTTATACAAGCAATGTTCATTATTTAGGTGGATGAATTTGTGGTTGTAACATCAATATCTGCGTTTACAGGGACCCTAATAATCTGTTTATAATGGGGCTAATAGCAGTCGGAATAAAAAAAGTCACAAATTGTAAGGAATTGGCCAAATCCGATTGTATTCAAACCTTTTCTAATCCATTTAATAGGACATTTTAACACTTGATCGGATTGAAAACCAAAAAGGGAAAGTTTTGCGCATGTGCAATGATATAAAAATGGCGTAATGATGTATGATGCGCAAAACCAGCTGTTGTTGTTAAATATTGTGTCAAAATGTCCTGTCATGTTGTTCTTAAATTCTCCTTCAATTCTTTATCTGTGAAGTGCTGTAGGTAAGCGTCATCTAAGCTGTCCATGCTTCAGACTCTCATCCATCCTTGTTTGGGTGCAGGAATAGGCGTTTTTACTGCTTGATAAATATAAGCTGTGCGGCACAAAGCTTCATGTGCTCGTTGTCCCCAAATTAGGACCTGAAATAGATAAATATTAAAGGGACCTATTATGTCCCGTTTTACGATGTAACATCTGGTGTAAGTATCTGGTGTCTCCAGAATGTGTCTGTGAAGTTCATCTATAAATTTCTGTTCAGGTGCTTTTGTAGGAGCTGTAGTAGTATGTCGGTATGGACCCATCTTTCAGAATCAACTTTTGTGCAAATCCAGTGTTGAACTAGGCGTGGCATGCAGGGCAGGTGGCCAGGGCGGAGCGGACAGGACTGAGAACCAGTGGCAGATGACAACCACAGCAGAAAAGATCCCCACAGGAAGCAGAAGCAAGACTGGAGACTGAGGAGCCAGGGCAGAGCCAGCAGAGCAGTTGGCCATTGTTAAGCAGGCAGGGCAGGATACCAGGGTGGAGCTGACAGGACTGAGAACCATTTCAGCAGAGCTGAAGACCTCCATGGGGAGGCAGATGACCATCACATCAGAGAAGACAGGACTGAAGATTCCCAAGGCAGAGCAGAAGACCACCACAGCAGAGCACACAGGACTGGTGACCCCCACGGCAGAGCAGAAGACCACCAAGGTGTAGCTGAGGACCACCACAGTGGAGTTGGTAGGGCTGAAGATTTCAGGGATGACCTCTTTGGTCGTGTCAGGATAGGCAAGGTATTAAGGAACAAGATCGACAGCATTGACAAGAAAGGCTGGGTATTCAGGAATGACCTCTGCAGTCATAACAGAGCAGGCAGGGTATTTAGGAGTTGCCACCACCGCCTCAAGATGAGCTAAAGAGCAGTGTGTGGCCCAAACGCACATTATGGCAGTTGCCATCGGCAGCAGCGCAAGGAACCGTTGGATTTGAAAGGGCTGGGACCACTGGGATGCCAGCCACTCAGACATCAGAGGGGGATCCGCCAAACTTGAAGCCATTCTCAAAGGCTTAGGATCGCCTCAGTAGCTTCCGGTGCAGCGTCAATTATGGCTGGAGACTCTGGCCATGATGGCTGGAGACTCTGGTGTGAAGGCCATGATGGCTGGAGACTGGTGTGAAGGCCATGATGGCTGGAGACTCTGGTGTGAAGGCCATGATGGCTGGAGACTCTGGTGTGAAGGCCATGATGGCTGGAGACTCTGGTGTGAAGGCCATGATGGCTGAAGACTCTGGTGTGAAGGCCATGATGGCTGAAGACTCTGGTGTGAAGGCCATGATGGCTGAAGACTCTGGTGTGAAGGCCATGATGGCTGAAGACTCTGGTGTGAAGGTCATGATGGCTGAAGACTCTGGTGTGAAGGTCATGATGGCTGAAGACTCTGGCATGGCCATGATGGCTGGAGACTCTGGTGTAAAGGCCATGATGGCTGAAGACTCTGGTGTGAAGGCCATGATGGTTGAAGACTCTGGCATGGCGGCCATGATGGCTGAAGACTCTGGTGTGAAGGCCATGATGGCTGAAGACTCTGGCGTGGCGGCCATGATGGCTGAAGACTCTGGCATGGCGGCCATGATGGCTGGAGAATCTGGCTTGGCGGCCATGATGGCTGGAGACTCTGGTGTGAAGGCCATGATGGCTGGAGACTCTGGTGTGAAGGCCATGATGGCTGAAGACTCTGGCATGGCGGCCATGATGGCTGAAGACTCTGGCATGGCGGCCATGATGGCTGGAGACTCTGGTGTGAAGGCCATGGTGGCTGAAGACTCTGGCATGGCGGCCATGATGGCTGAAGACTCTGGCATGGCGGCCATGATGGCTGAAGACTCTGGCATGGCGGCCATGATGGCTGAAGTCTCTGGCATGGCGGCCATGATGGCTGAAGACTCTGGCATGGCGGCCATGATGGCTGGAGACTCTGGTGTGAAGGCCATGATGGCTGAAGACTCTGGTGTGAAGGCCATGATGGCTGAAGACTCTGGTGTGAAGGCCATGATGGCTGAAGTCTCTGGCATGGCGGCCATGATGGCTGGAGACTCTAGTGTGAAGGCCATGATGGCTGAAGACTCTGGCATGGCGGCCATGATGGCTGAAGACTCTGGCATGGCGGCCATGATGGCTGGAGACTCTGGTGTGAAGGCCATGATGGCTGAAGACTCTGGTGTGAAGGCCATGATGGCTGAAGACTCTGGCATGGCGGCCATGATGGCTGAAGACTCTGGTGTGAAGGCCATGATGGCTGAAGACTCTGGCATGGCGGCCATGATGGCTGAAGACTCTGGCATGGCGGCCATGATGGCTGGAGACTCTGGTGTGAAGGCCATGATGGCTGGAGACTCTGGTGTGAAGGCCATGATGGCTGAAGACTCTGGCGTGGCGGCCATGATGGCTGAAGACTCTGGCATGGCGGCCATGATGGCTGAAGACTCTGGCATGGCGGCCATGATGGCTGAAGACTCTGGCATGGCGGCCATGATGGCTGGAGACTCTGGTGTGAAGGCCATGATGGCTGGAGACACTGGTGAAAGCCATGATGGCTGAAGACTCTGGCATGGCGGCCATGATGGCTGAAGACTCTGGCATGGCGGCCATGATGGCTGAAGACTCTTGTGTGAAGGCCATGATGGCTGAAGACTCTGGCATGGCGGCCATGATGGCTGAAGACTCTGGCATGGCGGCCATGATGGCTGGAGACTCTGGTGTGAAGGCCATGGTGGCTGAAGACTCTGGCATGGCGGCCATGATGGCTGAAGTCTCTGGCATGGCGCCATGATGGCTGAAGACTCTGGCATGGCGGCCATGATGGCTGAAGACTCTGGCATGGCGGCCATGATGGCTGGAGACTCTGGCATGGCGGCCATGATGGCTGAAGACTCTGGCATGGCGGCCATGATGGCTGAAGACTCTGGCATGGCGGCCATGATGGCTGAAGTCTCTGGCATGGCGGCCATGATGGCTGAAGACTCTGGCATGGCGGCCATGATGGCTGAAGACTCTGGCATGGCGGCCATGATGGCTGGAGACTCTGGTGTGAAGGCCATGATGGCTGAAGACTCTGGCATGGCGGCCATGATGGCTGAAGACTCTGGCATGGCGGCCATGATGGCTGAAGACTCTGGCATGGCGGCCATGATGGCTGGAGACTCTGGCATGGCGGCCATGATGGCTGGAGACTCTGGTATGGCGGCCATGATGGCTGGAGACTCTGGTGTGAAGGCCATGATGGCTGGAGACTCTGGTGTGAAGGCCATGATGGCTGGAGACTCTGGTGTGAAGGCCATGATGGCTGAAGACTCTGGCATGGCGGCCATGATGGCTGGAGACTCTGGCATGGCGGCCATGATGGCTGGAGACTCTGGTATGAAGGCCATAATGGCTGAAGACTCTGGTGAAGGCCATGATGGCTGAAGACTCTGGTATGAAGGCCATAATGGCTGAAGACTCTGGTGTGAAGGCCATGATGGCTGGAGACTCTGGTGTGAAGGCCATGATGGCTGAAGACTCTGGTGTGAAGGCCATGATGGCTGGAGACTCTGGTGTGAAGGTCATGATGGCTGAAGACTCTGGTGTGAAGGCCATGATGGCTGGAGACTCTGGTGTGAAGGCCATGATGGCTGAAGACTCTGGTGTGAAGGCCATGACGTGAAGAGGTGCTGGACTTGGGGACCACTGGACTGGGAAGCACTGAGAGCACTGGACTAGAGATCACCAGACTTGGAACGAGCTGGAATCCTTGATGGGCTAAGCTCCATGGCCATCAGAGCTGGATGCTCAATGCTCCCCCCAACATTTTTTTAAGGGAAGTGTACCTCCTCCACAGTGAAGGGAGAGCTGCTTAATTGGATGGTGTAGTCCAGGAACTCACCCAGAGCGATCCTTGAGAATAATCATGGATCAGCTTGGATTGTAATGGGTTGTTAAGTCCATAGCAGAACAAATTAGTGCAAAGAGTCCCCTTTAAGTCTGCTTTTTAAGACAAAGAAAATAAGCGATGGTAGGATGATGGTTAGTATGTGCCAACAGCGTGAAACTGTATATTTATGCAGTGTCCACATGTAAACATATACATGTGCACATCAACCTGATCACTTTATTTATCGTTTATGTAAACACTATTTTCATATTCAAAGTCCTGAGCTACACACACATAGCTTACGTGTGAACTGAATGTAGTGCTTTTATTTGCATGTTATTTGCAATTAAATAAAAATGTATTATAGTTTGAATTTATATAAAATGTAATTAGTTTACCTTTAGAGTGATTTCTGACCCACTTCACTAGGACTTAATTGCACATCAAAATAAGTCATTAAAATAAATCCCATTTTCATCTAGCAACAAAAAAGAGCTCCACAGCAGACTTCTTCCTAAAAGTGTGGACTCGGAGGAAGACTGCACGAGCTTTGAAATACTCCAAAGACATGCCAGCCAATCCTGAAACTGGAAAATGACTGGCCGGCAGAAAGTTTTGATAGGATAGTTTTCTAGTGGTTTTCCTCATATTCTCCATTGTTGCGGCTCCTCTCTTCCTAGTCTGTCAGTAACGCTCTGTTTAGTTCCTGTCTCTTCTGAAAAGCACACTGTGCTCTGATTGGTTGGCTGGAGCGGTGTATTGTTGGTGTTTGGGAATGTCCGGCCCCTTACCATAACCGCCAGTTTCACACACTACTAACTAACTCAACCAGGCCCCGCCCCTTTGAATGAATTATTATAATGAGAAATATTGTGATGTGTTCGTTCCCAGAAAAAAACTCAAGTAACAATGGAGGGGTTTCAGCTATATTATATTCTTATTATGTGTCTTAATGTCTTTAAGTTATTAATATTGTTGACATGAATGGGTTTCACACATCAGTGTATTCTCATGTCCAGTTTACAATCAGAGGCGTTGAGTCTGACCATGCCTAGAAGTTTTAAGACCCAAGGAAAACGGCGCTTTAGAAATGAAATGGCTAACCTCTGATGGCCACCTCATCCCACAGTTGTGGAGTGTAGTAGTAGTACACACATATAAAGAGCCGGCACCGGCTGAAGGTTGCTATGAATCTGCTGGCGGTTTATTAGACGGGGCAGTGAGCTGTGACTGACGGTATTGTCCACAGATGGACTGAAGTCCACGGCACACGGGACCCTGCGCGGCCTCGCTGACAATACAATCAATAACCACACGCTTATTACATGACCTCTCTCTCTCCTGGAGCGCTCCAATGCCTCGCTTCCTCTGGTTCCGCTTCTCCTGCCTCATTTTTAACCCCTTTTATCTTCCTTGTAACCTGATTGCTCTCCAAAATCTTTGGTCTCTTAAGCCAGAATCAAGCGCACATGCAAACAAAAACCAATGCAAGTACATGATCCCCGTAAATATGTGCACAGTTTAAAACCCTCAGTACTACAGGGGGCGATAGAGTTCCCTTCACGCGTGTCATTAAATTCAAGGTTTGGCTTGTTAGCATCGGCTAGTTAGGCCCTGCTCTTGCATGTGGTTGCCGAAATGTCACTAATCACTAATTCTATCGTATTTTAGCAGATGTTTTGGCAGTGGCGGGTATTTTTGGAGACTTGATAACAATGGATTTTTTTCCCTGGCATGTTTTTTTGTTGTGCAGTTTCAGAATACTTCGTCACATAGCATTTACTGCCCGGACGATTGAGTAAAAAGGATGCAGTCCGTCTGCTTTATTTAACATATCTCTTTGTTTTTTCAGCATCTTGCGACATGAGCGCTGTCAAGTTAAAACTTTTGAAAAATGTGTGTTGAGTGCGCTGTGCTCTGTTTCGCTCCTGTTTCTGAACGCTAGAACACGTCCTGACTCTCGTTCTCAGTCATGCGCAGCTCTATGTTCCCACTGTGGACCCCACGGCCCATAAATGCTAATGTCCTCCACTTGCCTCTCTCATAAAATCCAATAAAAGAGCGCCATCAATCCTGCCAATTAGCAGCGTCTATCAGTGGCGTTAATTGGAGAACAGAGACTCATTGGTGGGTGACCTTGCGTGTCAGAGATGATACTGATGGCTGATGGAGATCAGTCTGTGGTCGCACATGCTTCTATCATCACTGTACAGTGCTGCTTTCTGATCAGTCATTTACAGACTCAGGAGAGGCTGCCATTGTGTCTAAAACAGCTCTTTTGAATTGTTACCTTATTGTTTATATTAATTTAATGCAATAGCAATGTTTTGGTCAAACGTCATCGTGTTTTGTCATTTTTAAAATGTTTTAGATCTTTAACCCTAAAAAACTCATGTGTTGAACTACTTCTTATTATGTTTTATTTAGTTCTGTAATAACTGTAATGGATCAACAACTACTTTGTATAGTTATAGAAAATGTATAGTTACAGATAAAATAAAATAAATTAACACCCTTAAGATGTGTGTCAACCAGGGATATAAAAATTATATAAATATCATATAATAAAATAAAATAAACCTATTTTAAAATAACAAAAAATAAAATGAAATGACAAAGCAGACAACAAAATCACAAACAATTTAAACAAAATTACCTTGAAAGTTGAAAATATCAAAATATGAATAAAACTAAAATAAAAACTGAAATAACATTGGTGTCAACCAATCAGTATCAAATCTTCAACAATGCCATTGAAAAGCAGCAAATATTGAGTAAAAACACACCATTTTTCACAACCCCAAAAAATCAGGGTCTTGTGAGTTTATGAAAAGCTAATAAATGTAATATCAAATGTAAAATTAAAACAAATAAACAACTGCAAGCTTACAAGCTTAGTGTGATTATCAAATCACATGCTGCACTTTAATTAAATACAATACAGTGTTTATTTATATAGCACAATTACAAAAACTATCGAAGTTGACCAAAGTGCTGTACTAAAATAAAAACCAATGGTAAAAACAATATTACAAACAAATAAAAGATAGTAAAAACACAAGCTGTAAAATACTGTAAATGGAGTGCATAACAGTAAAAACCATAAAGTCATGAAATATTAAACGCCAAAGAAAATAAATAAGTCTTAAAAGAGTAGACTTAAAAACCGATAAGGTTGGGGCCGTTCTGATATTGTGAAGTGTATAGTGTGATGTGTTTTACAGTGAAGCGTGGCACTGTGTTGGCTTGCACGCGTGCAGCTCATGATCTGCTGGTGTTTTCAGTGTCTCGCAGTAAACGCAGGGAACTCCATCTCTGCATGAGAGCTCAGGCTGGACACACACTTGAAGATTTTAAGCCTGATCTTGAGGCCGATCTGCACCCCCAAGCGATCGGGGGCGTGGCCTGATTCTAGGCCTGTCGCAAACGACTTCCTGTCCTAAAAGCCTAGTTTATGTGGTGTAACTATGATTATTTTACTGTTCCTGGTCGTGTTGAGGCCTGCACAATCCTAAATCAATCCTAAACTCTTGATCTCTGACGTGATACCCGCGATAGCCAATGAACATCCCAATCTGATGTTGCGTGCTTCTATAGCCGAAACTAGCCACGAAAGGGGAGTGTTGAGAAAGAAGATATTCCCATATTCCTTTTCTCCTTTGTTTTTCAAGACTCACGCCAGGAGAGCCAGATCATCCTCCATCTGTTTTTCCTCTCAAGTCACGCTTGATCGATCTAAAATCTTCTCTTGTGTCCCAGTCCCATTTGAACACAACGTGCACGAGGTTCACTTTATTTACACATTCACATCATTTTTGTGGACAGAAGTTTACATCATAATAATAACCTAAGACAGAAATATTAGTATTGTAAATTGTAAAAAAACAAGTATTAGTATAAGATTTAACAGTACAATTGTAATTTACAATACTAAAATGTATATCTGTAGTAAAATAATAATAATAATCATAATAAAAAGATTATAGATTATATTTGAAAGGTTTCCTAAAACCGCAGTGTGAATAAAATGTGGAAACTATCGCAGATAAAAGAGTGTCCATCTATAAAATCCAAATAAAGCACATATTTGATCTTTTTGCTTGCATGTCATGTGACCATTAAACGTGAAATTATTGAAATATTAAATATTTTGAGGGCCTAAGAGGTTTGGGAACACCTGAATTATATTATTTACTCTCCTTTATGTGCCAAGCGTGTTTTCTGTGGAACACAAAAGGAGAACTTTAGAAGAATCAAAGGTTAGTTTGGTCCCGTCTGTCTTCGTTGACTCCCCTCATGTCCTTCCAAACCGTATGACTGACTGACTTTCATCTGATGAACAGAACAGCTGAAGATTGAAGATGGCCAAAGAGTTCACTTCCACTGAAGGGGAGAGTAGAAGAAATCCCAGGCATTTCCTAAAGGATCTTCTATTGTATTACACAGAAGAAGGGAAGTCATACATGTTTGAAATGTTGTCGAGAGCTCCTTTTTACTTTCTCCAAACACCGAGGTTTGAAACGAGTAAATAATGCTGACGTGTTCATCTTCAGTAGAGCCGTTGCTGTAAGTGCATGTACCTCTGCTGATATCTGTGTGGCCCGTCCGGCCCTGGTCAGAGAAGGGACACGGCTTTCATCCACAACACTCATTTGAGTCTCTGACACAGCCTGAAGGACAGGAAGAGTGAGAGCCTGGAGAGAGCGAGCGAGTCTCTCCTTCTCCCTATCAATCTCTCTTCATGTGGATTAGAAGCAAAGGCCGCTTTAAGCAGCGGTTGTGCCGCCCACCGCACTGACACGCTGACATGCACTTCCTGTCACAGATAATTCACTCATCAGCCTTTGAACTGCGGTTGAGCTGCTCTCTGAGGTGTGTGAGTGTGTGTGTGTTTGTGTGTGTGTGTTTGTGGTTGACAGACCTGCTCTGTTCCAAAGCCTTCTGCGTTCCCTACCTAGACAGCACTGTCAGGCTTCCCTGGTGGAATAAAACACTATGCCATGTGACCGTCTTATTCAGTCTTGACAAACAGTGAATCATTAGGACTAGCTTCGATATTTGACCGCTGTTTATGATCAAAACCGCCTACCGTGCCACTAATGTCGTTATTTAGTTGATCTGTAGTTATTGATATTTCTGATGGAATATCGAGACACATTCATACTCGCGTCTGCTCCGGTTTATTTGTGTTCACATGAGCCGAATGCAACGTTTACAATGTAAAAACTGCGCACAATGTAATACGTATTACATATACACATATTACATTATTACAGTAATAAAATGTTCCTAATGTAATCATTTTCACAATGTAATAAAATCTTGAGCTCACCCACATGAAAAGATACTATAGTATACTAAAGTATATTATAGTAAAATTACAATAAAATGACTCTAGTAAATACTATAGTGTTTTTGAACCATACTATAGTAAAGATACCACAGTAAATTGTACCATATTATAGTATTTACTTCACTTTGTTAATTTACTGTAGTATATTTACTATAGTAATTTTACTATAATATACTATAGTATTTTTTCATTTGGGCATATTGTAATATTTTTTACATTATGAGAAATATATTACATTATAAACTCACCAAAATTATTGTAATAGCTTTTAAAACATTAAAAAATATTAGTATTCCCTTACAGTACATTTAAAAAAAACAGATCCATTACATTCAAAATGCAACATTTAATTATTCATGTATTGTTATATTTTTATTAAACATAAAGCGTTGGTATACCTTAATAGCATTTTTAATAATATTAGCAGTATCAGTACTTTTTTTAAATGTACTATAATAATGCTTAATGTTTTATAAAAAATATGATAATAATAATAATAATAGCACAAATATTTAAATCAGTTAAATCATTTCGCAGGTAGTTTGGAATTTGATTTTTTTGATATTTTTGTTTTGTTTTAAAAGCTATTACAATTACGAAAAATTACATTATGAAAATTGTATTACAATAATAATGCCATACTTATTCCATAATGTGCATTATAAGTTGCTACAAATGTTTTCTGACACTTAATTGCATGTTAATGAAATAAATGTATTATAGTCTAAATGCAATCAGTTGAAATTAATAATGACTTCTATTGTCTATGAACTATGGTTAAAGTACTGCAATAATATGCATTCATGCACTCTAAACAATTCTGGATAAAAAACAACCCAATGTTGGGTCAAATATGGACTAACCCAGCAATTGGGTTGTCATAAGCAAACATTTAACCCAACCGCAGGGTTAAAACAACCCAACTGCTGGGTTATACCATATTTGACCCAACATTGGGTTAAAACAACCCAGCATTTTAGAGTGTACCATTTCTATTAAAACGTCATGTTATCGTGTAGTTAAATCTGTTTGCAATTACACATATATTTCAATTTAAAAGTGCATTTCAATTATATTGCATGTAATATTGAATAACACTACTGTTAAAATGATACTGAGCTGATACATCAGTATGAGTGCACTTCTTTAGAGCATGACAGAAGATTATTAAAACTATAAAAACATTAGTGGAAGGTTCACTTTTGAAGTTCACTTCATATTAGATTATTTGCAAGAACAGTTTGTTAAAACTTTTAAGATTTGAAGTACACTAAAAGTAAATGAAGTGTACATAAACCAATATTTAAAAAACTGAGCTATTCTGTAAAATGTAAGCGTTACTCTAGTATCATTGATGCTAGTTTTTGTATTATATATATTTTTTGTCATGTGTTTTTGTGGTTTTATTAAACTTTAGTTAAGAAAATAAGAAATGGCAACTCATCCTGTTTCGTGTCTTTCTTTCATTCTTCTTCCTCCTGTTTTTATGAATGCAGAGAGCGGAGCGGATGATCAGCGAGAGAAAAGCATCGTTTGCAATAAGCGTCGGCACAGAGCGTCTTTTGTTTGCGCTCTCGTGGCACGTGGTGAGCCGTGACCCGCGCTCCTCTGTTCTGGGCCGGGCCGGGGCCGTTGAGAGACGAGGGTCTGCCCATCAAAAGCCCCATTCAGACCCAGTCACGGGCAGCACAGTGGAGGACAGTGTCGGCCGCCGAAACGTGACACCCGTGACAGCAAGACCCCGTCCCACAGCTGCTGAAAGCTGCCGGAGACCAGCGGGAGACGGGACACTGCGGCTATTGGGCCTTTCGGATCTCCTCAGTCCCACGGGCCGAGCAGGAGGTGATAATAAGAGTGTGTTGGGATGTCTGATCATCAGAGGAAAGGCTGCGGAAGTGGACTGGCACTTCAAACATCGGATCGGTTGCACACAGGAACAGGTGTGTCGACACACACTCGTCCTCTGACTAGTGCTGTTAAAGCCTTTACAATCTGTGCTTTTACACTGGGAGTCCAGAAGAACGGACGGTCACTTCAGGTCACTTCAGCTCACTCGTACAGCAAGTGAATACTCTCTGTGCATCATCAAGCTGAACCGCTCAGATAATTTTAGTTTTTTGTCTTTTGTTAATGGCAAACATAAATCAATCAATAACCCTAAACTAACTAACTTGTACACTGAAATTGTTTTCTTGTAAAACATCCAATAGTGACATTTAGGCCTGCATGATTTGAGCCCCGTTTTTGACTCGTTGACGCGAGTGACAATCACACGTGTGAACGATCAAAGACACGATCTGAGAGATCCGCAGACGCCTGTGAGATCTGGCATGCTGAATGTTTCAATATTCCCCGTGGGAAATGAGTTCTGACCCAACATTACATCAGCGCTGACCGACAGCCAATGAGAGAGCGGGAGTTATAGAGCAGAATATCAGTATTTTAATTGATATATTCACAATTATGTCAAACAGAAACAAAGCACAAACATTTGCTTGACCAGCCTCAGCAGCCGTACACTGATTGGTTATTTACCTCCTTTGCAGAACACAATCCTTGCTCCCCGAGTCTCCCCAACCATTTCATCCGCCATAATCTTTTTTCTTTTTCTCCTTTTTTCTGCAAATCAGCACACAGACCATTTGGATCGCAAGCTTCTTGCATGCGATCATCTTTAATAACAATTCCTCATCACTTCTCGCGTGTGTCTGGTTGTGAAACTCAGTTTGCGGATCAGAAAGAGGGCGATTCTTCCTCTTGTACAGTCATGCGGTGTGTAACCCGCTGATCCATCGGTCAGTGTGAACGCAGCAGCGGCTGATGATCCCACAGGTAGTCCTGCAGTGTGACTCTCAATCTGACCAGATCCTGAAAAACTGCTCCAAACCACCCGGAACATAGTGTCGGCCCAGATCCGGCCCACATCTGGTGTGTGTGTGTGTGTAATCCACGTGTACCAGATGTGGGCCGGATCCGGATCTAACGCTATGGGCGTAATGTGTCCAGTGTGTTTTCGTTGGGTTTAAGCCCAACAGAGGAGTTTGATTGCGCTAGCTTGAAATGATGTCTCAATATCGATCTGTTCAGATTTCATTCTCACATCTTATTGGTTTCTTCAGAGTTGTTGTGATCATGAGCTCGTTAATCTAATTTCCCTTTGCCGTGATTGAACGCTGCGCTCTGCTCTTACTTTATAACCCAGATAAATCTGCGGCCTGTCGTCGGAGAAAATGTAATCTGTCACGCGTCAAAGCTACGCTCGCTCGCCTGATGGTAGTTAATGATGATGTGGAAGGGCACGAGCGCCTCTCCGTCTCCACAGCTTTGTTTGCCTTCACCAACACCTGATGCTGCTGAATGAATTAATTGCCTCCAATTAGCCTGTGCGCACCCGTGCCAGGTGAGTATCTTAAAGAGAGTTATGGGATATTAAAAAGCGGGGAGGGACTACATTAGGGCTGACCTTTTCCTTTAAATTACTGATATTTGAGAGTTAATTCGAATTCAATGAAAAGCAGGGAGCCTTTTTAGTCCCTGCGTTAAACGGGCGCTCCTCTGCCAGGAGGTCATTAATTATCATCTTTATAAATTAGATGAAGAAGATGTCAGTGCTTGAAATGCACTATTTTTAATCTACTATCATGATCACATACTAGTGAACATTACACACCAGATAGAGACCCTGTTTATGACCTTTCGATGAATTAATGGTGAGAAAACTTCTTTCAGACAGGGATCAGTGCTTCTCAACCGGTGGGTCGAGACCTGTTCACAATGGGACAAATTAAAATGCATGTCTCTATATAATAAACACGTTCTGACTCGCGGCTCATCTTATTTGGATGTGTTTTTAATGGGTTTCAGTGTCATTTTTCTGCATGCAGGTGCTCTATTGCATCAGCTGTTTGCCTTAAGCATCAGATCAAGACACATTTAATTCTTTGCATGCATTTGTAAGAGTAGATATTAAATATTTTGAAGCACTTAACACCATCACTCCCACTTCGTAACAATATAAAACATGTAACAGACAAGTAAAAGTACAGTTGCAGGTATTTATGGCAAAAACAGTATAAAAGTATTAAACATCTTGTGTTGCATTGCAAGTCTTCTGACACCAAACTAAATCTCTATGTGAAGAACAAAGAGGAACTTAACGTTTTAATCACTGCAGATGATCCTGAACACACACAGTCATATCTCATTAAACCATACATCCAAACATTATTCAATCGGTCACAAGACACACGAGAGCCAATGGCGTTTCACAATCAAAACTGATGTAACGCTTCTTTTTGCGGCAATTTTTAAATGTGTGGATGGAGACGGTGGTGCTTTTGCGTCTTTTCCTCACACAAATCAATGGTTTGGCTTTGGAGCACTTGGAAGATTTGTACTATATGAATCAATTGTGACTAGTCGTTTCTGGCTGTTATGTCCTGTGTTTTAAACAATATAATAAAATGTCTAAATATTAGAGGTGTAACGGTACACAGAAGTCACGTACCTCACGGCTCGACGCGATTTCAGATCTACAGGAAAATGCAACAATTGCCCAATGCTAGGTTTCTTTTCATTCATTTTGAACAGACCATAGTGCAAATTACAGTTTGTTCCACTAGCAGCATTTAGTCCTGTATTTGGTTCAGCACAGCCTCCTTTAGTGTAGTGAGCACTCGTGCATTGATCATATGTTTTTGTAGGCCTTAAAATAAAAACTAAGGCATTGTTGATGTGTTACTCTAACTGGTAGATTGGCCGATGCTGCACGGTAAAATGCAATGGCTGTTTTCAAACTTATTGGTTTGATTCATTTTCTTTGCGATTGACAATGGCGGATGCACAAAGTTCAATATTACGCTTCTTCAAGAAATCACAGAGAGATGAGTAATTAAGTGTTAAGCGTGAGTGATTTACATGTTAATTCAATGTAAAGATGTGAATAGACAGTCTGCTGTGTGGTTCGAGCGAATTCAGCGTTTAATGCGTGTAACACGTGATTCGCACGAGTTGAAAAATCTGAACTTTGATATTTGGCCGTGTTAACCAATCAGGAGCTTGCTCTAGTAGTGACAACACTGAGGACATCATCATATGTGGATACCCGGAGCTGTACCACACATCTCCAGACTTTATAGAAACAGGAATTAAAGGATCTTGCTTGGAAGAAAGTGAGTGAGGAGGTCGGACAGTTGTAAAAACGCTCTTTACTCAGTTTGAGCTCTACATCGGGTGATTTCAGGGTGACTGGGACACTTTAGCCATTGAGATGACCTGGAGAAAGTGTCCCAATCTCTCCGAGTACACCCTATGGAGACTACAAGCTAGCTAAAGCCGGCAGATGGAGATTATGGGCCATATTTTAAAACAATCCATGTCAGCCATTCCTCAACGAGACGAGCCGCCGGGCAGAAGCCCCATCCCATGAGGCGGATTCACGCAGTGATGTAACGCGCGAATGAAGCGAGGAAGTGCAAGTGTCCAACTACGTGTGATTTATTTGTGCAAATCGCATCTGGTGTGAACGCACAGAAAGAAGGAGAAAAAGAGCCGGCTTCTCCTTTTCACGAGGAGACGGTGAGTGAAAATTCCCGTTTCCAAGACTTTCATCACACAAATCGGCACAATGACAAAAGTTTATAACAGCGCAAACAACTTAAAATACTCCGTCATGTATGCTCACACAGAGAAGAGAGAGACATCACTGGAAACTGAATAGAGTCTATTTGTATTTGTGTACACTCACAATAACAACAACTCATTGTGCTTTCTGCCGTCTGTTTCCTTTCAGTGAAGGGTGCATAGCAGCCGCATAGGGGGCGCTCACGAGCACCCTTCTTTAAGCTGAAATGACTAATGGGACACCCTATGGCAGGGCTATTCAAATCTAACCCTGGAGGGCCAATGCACGGCAGAGGTTAGCTCCAACCCTGATCAAACTCGCCTACCTGTGATTTTCTAATGGTCCTGAAGACATTGATTAGCATGTTCAGTGCATTGGCCCTCAAGGGTAAGATTTGAATAGCCCTGGCCTACGGTCTTGTGGACTTAACGGACATGCGCACGCAGCGGCCATTGTGAGTCCACAAGACTGAAAGTGCACATGAAGTGTGTCATTTGGGAAAGGGCCCTTGTGTGCATCTGAACTCTTGTTTTGGGTGGGTACAGATCATCTCTTCTTCTTCTGGGGGCGTATTACAGAAACATCTTAACTTTAGAATCCTATCTTATCAGTTTGGTAACCATGGCAATTTCAGTTAGGACCACATTTAGGACAAAAGCTATTACAGAATGACATTTCTTAAATGCATAATCTTATCCTAACTACGGATAGGAAACAGGTATTACAGAAGCATCCTAACTCGACAAAAAGTCCTAAAAGCTGTCTTAACTTTAGGACAACCCCACTGGTGTCCTGACTTCAAACCTTCCTGAAATCCAACGGTAAAAATCACAGTACAAAAACCCTTTTCGAGAGAGCGTTACATTTATTAATTATATAAGATGAAGAGCAGTGACGTTTGATGGTGGAGAGACTTTTGGAGGTCCCAGAGGATGTGCTGCGCTTAGATGATAAAATGCTTGTAAATAATCACAGACCAACATCCCGGAGCATGACCGGTCGTTCTTCACTGGCATAGAGGTGGTTTGACACTGGACGTTTGATATTCGCAAATTTAAATACCGTCTCTAAAGTTACATATGACATTGGTATACCAACACATTTCTAACTTCATTAGCATTAACGGAATATGTAAAAGCTGAGCATCATAGCTGACACCGAGATGAACACTTTACAGTGGGTTTCGATACTGTAAGTCATTACAGTTAGAAATGTGTATACCAATGTATGTAACTTTAGAGACGGTCCCTAAATTTCGAACGTCTAACGTCAAACCAACCCTATGCCAGATCATTCTTCAAGTGACTAAGGCCTTATACTTTTTTATTTATAAAACTTTTAACTTTTCAACAGAGCTTATCAAAATGTTCATTGCCGCATTGGAATTAAAAGCACGCCGCGGTTTCTCCATTTTGATTTCAGGTTTACCTCAGAAGCAGTTTTCTCGTTGTTGGTTGCTTGGTAATAGACCTAACAGTTGATAAGATTTCCTAACTACAGATAAGATGAGAATTTGTAAGATGGGATAAGAATCCTAAATCAAGTTAAGATTTGCTGCTATAATACGAAATTGTGAAAAATCCTAAATTAACTTAACATATCTTAAGACCTAAGATAGAAAGTTTCTGTAATACGCCCCCTTCTCTTTTACCTGTTGTGGTGTTTCGCAAACAGTGTTGCATTACCACAGGCGCCCCCTTCTGGACTGGCTGTATTCAGCGTCTGACTGTATGCATCGAGTACATGTACCATTACACCCCCCGATTTAATAGTATATAGTATATATATATATATAATCCAACATATGTAATACTGGCAAAAGTTATACCCCAATAAATCCTTTCATCATGACGATATTATTCACATGCCCATCTGTGTATGGAGAATGGAGAAACAACTGCGGTAAAGGGGAACCCTGTACGTCCAAAAGTGATCCCAAGTGTCCATATGTGATGAGTTCGGAGTGAGAACATGTTGATATAATCATACATGATTAATACAGTGAAATAAATAAAAGTATGTGCAGAGTGTCCAGTCACTTTGTTAAAGGATCAATGACATAATCCTTTTTTCCCTAGATATATCAACATATATTAAAAATGCAGTGACTTGACTACACATGATCATGTTTTTCACCTGTGATGAGACGACTCAATGCCAGCGCTGTTATGGCCTAAATTAATACATGATTGATTAACTTTTTCTTACATTTTTCAATGTACATTTATGAAATGCACTTTCTGTAAAGCTGCTTTGAAACAATATGTATTGTGAAAGCGCTCTACAAATACATTTGAATTGAATTTCTGAATTAATTTTCTTTTTGATATTTTTGGGGGTGGGCATAAAACCCAAAAATATTTAATGAAGGAAAAATCTTTGACCAGAAAACCCTTAATAAAAATGTGGCATAATTGAATCAATCAAATGAAATCCAGCCCATGTCATGTTAGTAACTGCATGTTTGATAACTTTTATATGATTGGTAATTGTAGTGCTCTGTACACATGTCCAATGTAAATCCGGACGGGTAATATTGCGGAATTCTATTAAAAGCTCTGCATATCGGGAGCCTCGGACACCCATGAGAGCGGCTCTCGCACACATCCGCACATCCTGACCGGCATGCATTTATTTATCTCTTATGATTCCTTATTCGGTTTGACGAATGAGTGACAGGTTGACACCTCATTCGGCAAGATTAATAGAACGACACAATATTTACGTCGCCGAGACAGCCAATTATCCCACCATCTATCACCAAGATTATCTTTCTGATTGAAAACTACTCGTCCATGTAATCAGAATTATTTGGAATTAGTAGGAAATTTACGGCTTCATGTGTCACTTTTTTCTGGCTGGTGGTAAATTAGAAATATTAGATACATAAAAAGAATGCAAGATGGGGAGTAGCCTATATAACAGGCCAAAAATAATGCCATTGGTTTTATTTCATTTAGTCTGGAAGAGAGTCTGTATGAAACACGCAGCTTGACAAGCGAAGCAGACACAGAAACTAATTGCTGGCTGATATTGACTTTTGGATGACATTAAAAGGGTGATGATTTGTTTATTGTCTTTAATTCTTCATTAGTCTTTTATAAGAGGCGATTACAAACAAGGCACTCTCTTTGTGCATGGAGCGATGCTAAAATCCTGATATTTCTTTGAATAGAGTCCTGATGTGTTTATTTCATTGTTAGTTAATCAGTGAATTTTCTCATTTTTGTTGTTTTGTAATACACCACTTTTTGAGGTTCAGTGTTGTTGTTGAGACAAAACACAACGCTCTTGTAAAATGTTATGGGCCTAGGAGCATTTCATTACATTACTTGGTGAAAGTATTGATCTGATAGCAAAAAAATATATATATATAGAAAATTAAGTTTTTAAGCCATCTCTACTGTTGCTCTATTAGATGAACTTCTTATACAGCCTTTTGTAATATGATTTTAATTGTGACGTTTTATCCCCTTAGGCGCTCTGGCACCAGAAACCTTTTGGCGTTAAGTGTAGCTTGCTTTTAAAAATAGCACAAATTGTCACATGTAAGCATGTCCGCATGGTTCAGTATCGACGCCAGAGGTCTGTAAATAGGATTAGCTCATCCCGATATAGAGCTTTCACAACTAGTTTGTTTATTTTTATCTTCTTAATAGGAAGGTTGTCTCTTTAAAGGGTGCCAAAATTATCCTGCAAATCGCTGACAATGAAAAATGAAAGGTCTCTAACGGTTATTATAAGCAATCTGTCTGCATTGTGGCCCAACGTGACTGCTGTGCTTGCGATACCAATGGGGTGACCTCACCGAGATGTGAGTTGAAAGTCAGCATTTCATCTCGAGGCCCAGAGACCCCTGGGCTCCGGTGACTAACACTCGTTTCTCAGGCAATACATTCGTCTATCTCTACATTCATTCAGTAGCTGTTTGTTTTTTTCTCAATGGGTGTCTTTAAGAAAGACTCACGACTCAAACCCAAACTCATGAGTTATTTGTTTATGTATACTTTAGGCCTGTGAAACTTTAATCAGTGTCAGGGATGGTTCTTCGTATGACAATATGTCTCCATCCACGTATATTTAAGCAAAGTTTTGGTTATTGCTTAAAAAAAAACACTGGATGGCCAAAAAAAATAGTGCATTTAAAAAAACGTATGTTCTCAAATGGGGCAGATAGTTTGTTTTAAAACTACGATGGAAACGTTTCCTAAATAAATCCTTCGATGTGCAACAATAAACTCACTTTAAAATGACGGAGTACTGCGAGAGGTCATAAAGGAAAATATCCATCAGAACTTTCTCAGACAGAGGGTTTTAGAAAACATAGCCTATATTGTTTCAGCCTATATGTTGAACTATTAGCCTATATTATTATTATTTTTTAAAAGTCATATGTTGGTTATGAAACGTGAGCACAACCTTCTACACAAACCTTGGCAGTAGAATCACCATTGGCTAGTAGCCTAATGTTTTTCAATTATTTCTTTTAGTCCAGACTGATATAGGCTGCTTTATATCATAGGCCCACTTGTATATTAATATATCTAGTGTAGAAACATGGAAGTGTGACAAAGGCACATAGTATAGGCTATATACATTCTCTAATGTGGATAAAGGCTTATTTTGTACACATCACTATACAACATATGTCCTTATTATGAGAAAATATGTTGCTTTAACCAGACAAATATGCCGGTTTAACATCTCGAGAATATACCTATTAGTTTTTACAACATAACATCTCGTTATTCCGGAAAAAAATATATAATATATAAAAATATATAACATAATTGAGTGGAAAAAAATATATGTAGGCCCTATGTGGCACCAATGGTTTCCATTGCAGTTGCAGAGACATTTTTAAATTGCCTGAAAAACCACCTCATGCGGCGTTAAAACTTTTTTTGCGATTGCAAAATTGACTCGTTCCATGAAGCATATATTCAATTCGCAATTTGAAGAGTAATGGAAACGCGGCATCTGTCGGCTGCTCCATGTGTTCCCCTCTGCCGGCTCCACCAGGTCCTTGTCCATATCCGTCTCCTCGTCCACCTCCAGAGCCCCCCCTCGCCCTACACTTTTGGATTCCCAGTTATGGGGCGAGGACACGCCTCCCGGGAGGCAAGACTACTGTAATGGTTATGTTTGGTTTTATGGAGTCTTATATTGATTTTCTGCTCTGTTTCCTTTAGTTCCTGTTTCCCTGCTCAGTTTAGTTTCGGTTTTCTTGGTTTCTGGTTTTGATTCAATGGTTACATATGAAATATAACCTGTATCTCATTTAGTTCCTTGCTATCTCTTGCATACTGTATACTCCGTGTTCAGTTCAGTTCTCTATAGGTTATCATCTTTATTTAATGTGTAGTTTATCTAATGTGTACTATAGCAATCTCCTGCATTTATTATTAAAGACTATTTCATGTGTTCATTTCCCTGCGTGTTGCCTACACCGCTAAATGTTACACATTAGAGTATTAGTAGATGGTTAGGTTAGGGTTATGATTAGTAGGATAAGTTGACTTTGTACTTCTGAAGTGGACAATTGAAATAAAGTATAACAATAATCATTTGTAAATGCATGTTATTCAACACGTCGTGCTTTCATTCGCAGTAACTTGTTAGTCTTCCAGCTGATGAAACATTATGCATATGCACACACTGTATATACATATATTGTCTTTCGAACTGCATTGTTATTCCACTCCGTCCACCCCAGAGAGTATATTACCAGTTTACCCACATGCCTCCTTCTGCCCTCTTCATGCCCTGAGTGGCATTTGTATTCTGATAGTCTGTGTAGCTGCAGTGCATGTAGTGTGTGAGACGCTGCTGAAGCGTTGCATATGTAAATGGCCAGCGCAGCGAGAGGCCGTTGAATGAAGACTTCCTGCAGCGTCTAACTGAGACTTCCTGGTGTGGTTGCCACAGCGAGGTTACGACCCCGAAACATGGCACAGAGCGCGTGTCTGTCTGCCTGTCTGTCGAGGGCTCTTCAGAGAAGGGAAGGGAGTAATAAAAGAGAAGGAAATGCCATTCATTTCCTCGCACTTGTTGCTGATGAGGAACTTTGTCAGTGGCAGGAACACTTTACACAATCTAATTAGCATGTGGAAGTGAGCATATTATGCATGCATATTTTAAATGAGAGGGCTTGCTTCAGGGAGCAGTATTCTCAATGAATTGACATGAACCCATACACACAGTGTACAGTAGATATATTTCATTACTAAAGTAAAAACAAAAGATTGGGGGAGGGGGGGGGGATTATTCACTCTAAAAAATACTGGGTTAAAAACAATCCAAGTTGGGTTGAGTATGGACAAACCCAGCAATTGGGTTGTTTTAACCCAGGGTTAAATGTTTGCTTAAAACAAGCCATTCGCTGGGTTTGTCCATTTGCAACCCAACTAGGGTTGTTTTTAACCCAGCGTTTTTAGAGTGTTTAAAGACATTAAATAATTAAAGGATTAAAATATTTTTATGAGAAGAAATAAGAATGACAAAAGAAGTTCCAGTCTATATATTTGTAAAGTAATCCATTTAAACTTAAACATATTTTATTTAAAAAATATGCAGACATTCACTGTTTGTACGTCTAATATGTCAAATGTAAAAAAACACATTTCTTGTCTCATCACATTTAGTAATGACATCATCATTTAAATGATAGCATTTTTTTAATTCAAAATTGAGTAGTGTTACTGCGGGTCGTTAAACATACCCATGGTAAAACAGTTGTCAAATATGAAATGTTTAGCTACTAATAACATATCACACACACACACACTCTCTCTTTCACTGTAAAAACTGAAAGCGTCTCAAATTCACACTCGTCTTCAGTGAATATTAAGCAGTGCTTGATCTGATTGGCCGTCATTTTGAAATTGACGAACGCTGTTAGACCACTGAGGCACATAGCAGAGCTGTAAAGGATATTTTTCATCTATGATCTAAGTGGATACATGCTTGCTAAATAAAACATAAAATGCTCGTTAATTGCTGCTCGAAACAATATTTTTGCATTGTTTTTGCACTAGTGTTCTTGAATATCTTGTTCATTTCAATGAAAAAGGTCCTTATTGAGCTCCATTAGGCTTAGAGATTGAGGACGTCTGTAAGAGCTATAGCGAGATGTTATCATTCTCATTGAGAGAGAGCTTCTCAGGCACTGATGGTGTAGATACATTAGCAGGGGTTAATGGGATGGTTTTTAACCAGCTGGACCATGCTAGGGATAGTCTTAAGACTGTTTATTAATGTTGAGTTTCCACAGCTTTAGACCAATGAGTTCCATCATGACTTTTCCTGTTGGTTTCTGGGTAAATCATTTTCTTTTTCTTTTTTTGTGACAGAGATTGCACACTTGAAGAGCAATTTCTAACTGATGCAATATTTTAAAGCTGAGCCTAAATGATATTTCCATTGCTTTAATATTGCAATGGAGTGGAAATTGGATCAAGCTTTCCTTAATCTCGGGAATCCTGAATCCTCGGTTTCGGACACCTGAAGCATGCAAAGATAAACTCAGTTGTGCCGTTACACAGATGGACACACACACCACAGAAGGCAGCATATGATTCCTCGAGGCTATGAAACGCAGACCGCCGCGTCAGGCGATGCCCCGAAGGCTCGACAGACAACACTAGCACAATGTGAGTCGACGGCCTCCACGCTTACAGCTCAAGGGTTTTCACTGCTTTCTCCCTGTAAAATATCCGGCTTAGTGCTGGACTCTGGGGGTCTTTTGTGTGTTTTTTTTAAATGCCCTTACAGCCGGTAGACCTTCTATAGCGCTGCCATGAACCTAAAATTGTGCTGTTCTGTGGTCAGTGTTTCACAGTTCATTAGAACTGCATATTTCTGCATGGCCTTATTTCTGTAGTGGCACAGTACCGTCACAGGTAAAATAGTTGTTTTGGTTTTTTGCATTAGAATATGCATGCAAATGAGTTACAACCCATCAAATTCTAGCACCCTGTTGTTCACAGATAACTGGACCCTCTTGAGACATCTAACCACCTCAATCCCACAGTCACTGCTCAGCCTGTAATTTTCATGCCCTTAAATCTAGTCAGACACCAACTATCATGGCGGTGATCAAAGCAGCTGAATTCGTCTCTCCCGCTCCACCTGATTCATAGATGTGGAGAAATCCCTCAGGGGAGACGATTAAACGGGCAACAGACGTCTCTCATACCGTGACCCTCTCTAACGTTCGCTCCTCTGATCCTCAAGGGAGCACGGGCGGGAAATAACACAGATCGGGCCCGGATAATCGGTGCCGCTACTAAAGCGGTTGGACTTATCCTGTCAAATCACAACCTGTTTTTGACACGGCTAAGCCCCCTGAAAGAAGTCGTTTTAAAGCGTGCTAGTAATTAACACCTTTTAGAGCGTATCTCCATCCCTCAAAGCAAATGTCCAAACACAATCAAATGTGATCAGCGTTTGAGAATTTACATTTTATTGACTGGCTAATGCCCTCTAAATCTAGACTGAGAAAGATTACAGGACTCCACGGTTCATTTCACTGGATCCCTGCTTTAATTCAACCTGAGTGTTTCTAGTTCAAATTTTACCGCAGCCTCCCTATGGGGACCTTAACTCTTTCTGCTGTATAATTTCAATTGCTTTCTTTTTGTTAAATGTTTAACTTAAATTGGGAGCCTCATAAATATTCGAATCACTCGCCCAGTGTTTGATGAGGAAATGAGAGTCCTACCCACCGAGATTCCCCAGGCAAGGAGATGAAAACCAGAGAAATCCCCTACAACTTTTCTCTTAGAAGTAGACCTGTGCACCACAATGCTGGGCCACTGCGCAGTGCGCCTACATGTTAAGTGTAAATTTAAGAGCTATATTCTCTTTCTGATTGTGAGCTGATGTGCTTTAGCGTGAATACAGTGCTAATCAATGTGTTTTGGATATCTTTGATTCAGATGTCCACTTTAGTGGTATCTCAAAGGCTTAGCTCACCCAAAATGGTGTCGGTATCAAGGTTTTTATTCTGATATACTAGTGTTAAAAAATATGGGGTTGTGACATTTTTTAAGGTTTCAGCAAGATGTCTCCTAAAGGGTACATAACACACACACACAGTTTCTGCCAGTCTCATGTTAATCTTGATGACGTATACGTGTTGATCCTTCATATCTCCCAAGAGTCTTTAGTTTATCATATTTACAAAAGACAGATACACTGTACCGATTCTTTCGTGATAATAGCCGTGCTCGTGGAGGAGTGCAGTGGGCGGAGCTAAAGAGTCACACACACACACACACACACACACACACACACACACACACACACACACACACATGTTGTGTTTCCATGTTTTATGGGGACATTCCATAGGCGTAATGCATTTTATACTGTACAAACCGTATTTTCTATCCCCTACACTGCCCCTGCCCCTAAACCTACCCATCACAGGAGACATGCTGCATTTTTACTTTTCAAAAACATCACTTAGTGTGATTTATAAGATGTTTTCCTCATGGGGACCAAAAATGTCCCCACAAGGACAAAAATTTGATATTGCCATCTTTGTGGGGACATTTTGTCCCCATACCGTAGGGATTACCAGTCCACACACACACACACACACACACACACACACACACACAATGCATTTATGGCATTATCCCTGGATAACTTTCGATTCACTATATGTTGCACTTATGCGCCGATTGCCAACAAAACACACACATTTGCTGCAGTTTCACTCACCACCTGCAGTTTCCACTCATGACCGGGAACAAACACACACACTTGTGTGAAACACACACACTGCATCCACTGTTCCCTTAACGCTGGGTTATTTGGGAAACTGAACAAGCTGATCTTTGCACACACTTCTTTAGTGGCATTGTTGATCTTGTGTCTAAAAACACAACGCCAGCGCCGCCGACGGCTCCTGTAACCCGAATGGGTGCGCTCTTACTCTCACTCTGGTTGGTGTGTGTGTGTGTGTGCTGTGTGTGTGTGTGCTCATCCAGGAGAAGTGCCCATATAAGGAATTCCGCCCTTTATGATGTCATACAGGGCCATACTCGAAAAAAACGTTCCGAAACTTGTATTTGAGTGTATTTGGCACAGAAATACTCTGTCATACGTCCGACTCGTTTTTGTTTTTACTTTGTCCATGTTTATCATGAGGATCAACTCTTTAACAGTGTAAATAAGTCAGAAAATGTAAAGGCGCCCCACAGTCCCCCGATTTCATTTAGAATTTCTCACAGGCCTCTGTAGGGCCGTGAGTCAAACAGGCCCAGTGAGTTTTGTTCTGACTGGCCTCCGTTAACCTTGCCTGATAGCAGCTCAAACTTCATTGGCTGCCGCCAGCAGAGTTTTTCAAGATATTCAAATGTCCTCGTATGCAATCACGGCACCTTGGTCAAAGCTTAAGTCAATCAGACTTAGGGTTGCGTAGTTATAGCCATTTTAATGTTTTTTTCCATGTTACAGTGCCACCAAGTGGCCAGTTGCTGCGTGCTTTGTCAGGTCTTACACGTGCACCAAGTTTGGTGAAATTATCTAATTCCGTTCACGAGTTATAGTAAAATGTTAGTATTTTAGTAAAAGTGGCTCCTCCCACTTCGAAAGTTTTGGCTGCCCTTAGAGACCGTGAACCCAAATTTACTATCAGCCTCCAGAGAATCTTGCTGCAATGGTTTGGTTCCGATCGGGCCAAAAACCTAGGACTAGTTCCCAAAAGTAGTTTAAAAAAAAAACGTTTCACTGCTGTTGTGTCCTCGTCAGGCCAATCGGCGCGGGCCTTGGTGACACTGTAGACGGTGTGAGTACTACCACCCCACAAAGTTTCAAGTCTCTGTGGCCAATGGTTTGGTATGACCGATCACATTTAGGGGAGCATTAAGACAAGATCAGACATAATGCGAAGGAACAAAGGACGTAGATGAAATGAGAAACTAAACTAGGAACAGGTAGGACTAATCAGAAACTATGGATCGCCGGATTGTGATGATGGGAGAAAATAAGCTTTTTGAAACCTTGAATCAATCCAACCAATAGCTTTGCAAAATGATTCAAGGTTTCGAAGCACTCGAAAGGCTAGTGAAGCATGCTGGTCAAAACTGCATAAAAACACCTTTTACAAACCAACTGCAAATGTTTTATTGAAGCTATTAAAATGCAAATCATCTGATACCAGTGAATAAGAAGTGTCTGTAATGTGTAGGACTTTTGGAGAGATTGGTTAATCAGGCCAATGGGAGACTATTACCTACAACACTTCCTTTTTATTATACAAATGTGTAATTAAATATGTCCACAAATTCATAAAACTGATCCGAGATCAGGTATAAACCATCTAGACACTAGTGTCTGGGTTCACAGAGATCATTGCCCCATAGTGGCCAGCCATTGAAACTTCCAACAGTTAAGAAAAACTAATTTTCTCCTCCAACTTCAAACTCATCTGACATTGTTGCTTTCCCTATTTTGTGAAGGGTGTTTGACATAGTCTTTACACATTCTCCCTGTAAACACTTGATCGGTACTTTCACGTGTGACCTTTTCATCGTGATGAGGTAATGCGTGGTGCACCGCAGTTCAGAGCAAGGCGAGCATTTGTGGTTAAAAAGTATAAACATTTTTAGATTTTTTAGAAAATGTCAGATCGTTCCACTAGATAAGCGCTTTATTCCTCGGCTGGGATCGTGTAGAGCTCTTTGAAACGGCATTGATTTGGACCTTCAATCCGTTGTACCCCATTGAAGTCCACCATATGGAGAAAAATCCTGGAATGTTTTCCTCAAAAACCTTAATTTCTTTTCGCTTGAAGAAAGAAAGACATGAACATCTTGGATGATCCTTTAATGCGGGACACATTATCATTATGCAGAGTGTGTTTGGTCCAGCACTGGAAGAGATTTATTCTGAGTCTGGAAACAAGCTTTTGCTCAAGCACCTGATGACCTCCGGGTAAGCGGCACCATCGTCTGCATGTTGGCAGTGGCACAGATGTTTTTTTAAAAGCAATAGGTTTGCAATTAGCTGACGCGGCGAGCGAGTTTTGCAAGCTGTCCTATTCTGGGATGTGGGCGGATGGGCTGAAATGGGAATGGAACTATTGATCCGCCGGTTGAGAATGATGCACATGGACTATTTTTGGGGGCAGAGGGGAATTCGCTGCCGTCCAGAACATTATGTTGCGTGACGTAGTCGAGCTCTTCAAAATCAACTCGATATTGGCAGCAAAGCAAAAAGCCTGCGACACCACATGACCTCTGCGCTTCATGAGCAGAAACACATTCCCCTTTGCACCGCTGGCGCTGATGTGGGACGACTGTAGTCACCGAACACAACCCTGAGCAAGCAGTCAGCTGAAGCTGTATTTAACTTCATCAAGCTATTTTTACTTCACTTTGTAACCTGTCAGCATAAATCGATCAATAATGAACTGAATCAGTATTGCTCCATACTGTGGGTTTGCACCTGATCGGCTGAGAGTTCGCAGGTTCAGCCAATGGCAAGCATGTAAACCAGCAGCAGTGGAAGCAGATGACTGCATGTGTTTGAATGCGACGGCCTGGAGCAGGCCTCAGGCTTTCCCAGGAGTCTCTGCGCTGCCAGCTCTCCACATGTGGCTGCTCACGCCAGACATTAAGCGGTTAATGCTGAACTAGTTTAGTGATATCACATGCGGGGTTATTGACCACATCCTCCTCCTTATAGTGGATGGTTGAGCTTTTAGATGTGTATCTGCGCCAGTGTAAAAGCTTCTCTGTCTTAAACAAACATTGTGTAATCAGTCATGGGAATGCTCAAGCAATATGAATCAATTTGGAAAAGAACACTTTCCACATTAGCGCTGCTGTCAAGAACAAATTACAGTGGAAAGCATGCCTGATAGGAAAAGCATTGCTAGAAGTTCATGATTTTTAAGGCTGGGTCCACGTGTTTCAGTAGCTGATTCCTGCAGTGTTGTGTATGGTAAAGCACAGACTGTGTCACTCAGATCGAGGGGTTTTTAATACTCTGAAACCGAGGCTGACAAAAAGAGTCCGGAGAGACAAGAGCAGTCGACAGGAGCGCTGGGACTTTACGGCTGCAGTATTAAAGGGGCTCTATTATGCTTTTCTACATTTTCAACTGTAATGTTGCTGTTTGAGCATGAACAAGCTCTGTAAAGTCCCTCCAGTGGGTGTTATTCTCTATATCAGTGGCAGTGTTCCTGAACTCCTGGAACGCCTCCATTGGAATCTTGAGTTTCTTCCGGGAACCAACATGTCACAATATTCCTCATTATAATAATTAATATGCAGAATAAAGGGGCGGGGCCTGGTTGAGTTAGTTAGTCGTGTGTTGAAACTGGCGGTTATGGTAAGGGGCGGGGCATTTCACAAACACCAATCACAACACACCGCTCCAGCCGACCAATCAGAGCACAGTGTGCTTTCAGAAGGAGGGGCTTCATAGAGACAGGAACTAAACAGAGCGTTACTGACAGACTGGGAAGAGAGGAGCCGCAACAATGGAGAATATGAGGAATAATCAACACTACAAAAACCTGCTCACAACATCAGGACTCTGTAAAGGGAATAATACAGTAGGTCCACTTTAAAGAGCATTGTAAAGCTCAGGCCCTCACAGAATCTACATCCACTGAAGGTGCGAAAACATTCAATTCAGCACTGGCATTTTTATCCTGCAGTTGCATCATGAATACTGGGTTGTTTGCATTTTACAACGGCAAGTGAAATAATCCTGATTATACTGTACAATGCATGCTTTATTTACTTTGAGCTTCTTGTTTTTCTATGCATTTTTGCATAGTAAAATAAAACCCATATTCCATGATATTCTGTAGTTTGCCAAACCTTAGCCAAGTTTCCTTTCCAATTAAACATACTTATCATATTATGATGGTTTAATAGTACCTGTATTTAGAGTCATTAAAAACAATTATTACACGGCTGTGTGGAATACTTGATTCTGATTTCGCTTTTAGTTTAATTTTGTGTTTATTTATTTATTAAAGTCTTTAAATGTTCGCCGGTTCCCGTCTCCTTCTTCCCTGAACTAAGAACTGTTTTACAGTTATATTAAAAAAGTCCTGGCTAATCCAAGCTTTATAATGGCAGTAGTGTTGTTCTGTTTTTTAAGTCCATAAAAATGCATCTGTCCGTCAAATAATGTGCTCCACACGGCTCGGGGTTAATAAAGGCCTTCTGAAGCGAATCGATGCGTTTGTTTAAGAAAAATATCCATATTTAAAACTTTATGAAGTACGTTTTGGCCGATCACCTTCCATATTCAATTTATGGGAAAAGTGTTGAAAGTGCCTCTGCAGTTAAAAAGGCTTAGGCTACCAGTTACGCTCGTCAGATCAATGGGCTAATTTTCATTTTTGGGTGAACTATCCCTTTCAGCATTAATTTCAACATGTATGGTAAAAAACTAATCTTTTCATCAATAGATAAATGATTAAAGCAGTTTGGAGCTGTTTTTCTTCTCGGAAGCTTTGTGTAAGAGCTAATAAAATATTTAAACTCAAGACAATATTTTTTGTCTAATTTACTTGAGACAAGCAGCCGTGTAATAAGCGGGATAATGTACACCCAGCCGGTTGTTATCGCAGAATAAACCCCTTCAGAGCGATGCAAGACTCTCTCAGGGTTTATTCTGCGATAACCAGCTGGGTGTACATTATCCCTTACGTATTGTGGACATCACTTTTGACCACTACTTTGTGCCAGTTCAGTGTGAACATTTAGATATTTGAGAATATGTATTAACTCTGAAACTGATTTTATATACTATAGTATACCCTGTGGCCTATACCCTTAAATAGGGCACTATTTGAGTGGACAGACATTTCTAGTGGTGTCCGAAACCCGAGTGGACATTATTGAGTGCACTTATTCAATTCCACAGTGCACCGCTATAACGAGTGTACAACCGACAGTTGAATGAATTCCCTCATCTGATCCAATGGTTATTAAACAGCACAAACTATACAAAAGCGACAGCCCTTCCAGCGCACTCAGTGTCCACATTCACACACTCGATTTTATTCACTCCCTCAAGTGAACTATATTAGTGGAGTAATGTAGGGAATAGGGAATGAGTGTTTAGGGGGCGATTTCAGACACAGCCCTTGATTTAGCCTCCTCATTCTTATCATAAGTGTCATTCGCTTCCAGTTATTTTACTGCACAGTCTGTAATCCTGCTTTATATTGCAAACAGGCGTTTGTTATTATATTATTTTAATCTATTATCATAATCATACACACACTGGTTTGTAGCGCAAATAGTTTTTACGGATCTTCTAGTTATTTAGTAGCGTAAGTGAAAGCTTACTTCTGTGTTGCTCTAGGGTTTTCTGATGCTTTGATGCATCAGGAGCGTGTCTGCACCGCCCTCCCCCTTGTTGAAATGACAATGACATGCTTTTTAATCAGGCACGGTGTAAAATGTCAATGTGAATTGCAGTCATCAAAGCCGGCCGGGCAGTCCATTAGCATGGCAGAAAGAAGATTGTTTCTAAAATGGAGTCATTAGTTACGCAAATCCCAGGACCGACTGCTTGTTTGGATGAATCGGTTGGATCTACCTGCTGGCCCGATGACTGTTTTACCCCCAGTGAAGCGGGAGGAACATTGTGATTCTCCTCTCTTGTACGGCTGAGTCTGATCAGCATCTGACGTCGGTCTGAATGGACCCAGTTACGGCAGAATTACGGCCGAGGAGAGGGGCTAATAACTGTTATTAACCCCGCGTGGACGTGGCCACGGAGAGCGCGGCACGATAACGAGGGCCCGCTGTCAGAGTTCTGAGGTGCGACGCGGAGCCGCTCTCGCCCCCTAGGAGAAGCTAACTTATTAAAATAATGAATTAGCCCACCAGATTACTGGAGCCTGCGGCAAAGGCAATTATCCCTCTCCAAATCCCCGACCGGGGCTCCCCGACGCTGCCATAAAACAAGCGCTCGCAAAGAGCGGCAACAGAAAGGCCCATTCCAATGAAAAGGCTGTTAATTAGGATCTCTCCCACTGCGGGCGGCCCTTTTACTGCCGCCACAACACGAGCCTGCGATGAAGAAGACAAGCCGTCTGAAACTGTGGGGAAGCGGCGGACAGAAATGATGCGGGAATATCAAAAAGGACTGAGATGAAACTGTAGAGGTGATTGAGCGGCTCCGGTGACAAGAACTATTGACTTTGTGTGGTGGTGTCATGTCTTCAGAAGACGTGATCAGGTCTCGTGTCCCACCATGACATTTACTGTGTGTGTGTGTGTGTGTGTGTGTGTGTGTGTGGCCCACTGAGAGTCATCGATACATATCCCAAATCCCAACATCATAAGATCATAAATTCTCTGTAGTGTCGTGTTTTGCAGGTAAAGCTCTATAGAAGGACAGCGCTGCAATAATCATAACAACAACAATATGATAAAAAGAGATAATAATGCAGAAAATGAGACTAACTACATTTTGTGCTCAGTTATCAAAACCAACAGACTCTCTCTCTCTCTCTCTCTCTGGCTCTCTCTCCCTGTCTCTCTACTCTATACACACTCCAGACAAACACTCCACTCCACTCACTCCCACTCCACTCCACACACTCCTCACTCACTCCTCACTCACTGCTCACTCCACTCACTCACTCCTCACTCCACTCCTTTCCTCACTCACTCACTCACTCACACACACACTCCTCCTCCTCACTCCTCACTCCTCCTCCTCACTCCTCCACACACACACTCCTCCTCCACTCACTCCACTCCTCACTCCACTCCTCCTCACACACTCCTCACTCACTCCCACTCACTCCACACTCACTCACTGAAATAAATGAAATAGATCACTCCACTCACTCCTCCTCACTCACTCACTGGAAATAAAATGAAATGAAATAAATGAAATGAAGATGGAGTAGATGAAATAGAATGAAATAAATAAATGGAATGAAATGGAAGATAGATGGAGTGAAAAAGTGAAAATGAAAATGGAAGATGAAATGAAGATGAAAGTGGAAATGAAATGGTGAATAAATGAAATGAAGTAGATGGAGTAGATGAGATGAGATGATGAGTAGAATGAAATAAAAATGAAGATGAAATGGAAATAAATAGAGTAGATGGATAAATAAATAAATGAAATGAAATGAAGATGAAAGATCAAAGTGAAATGAAATGAGTAGACAGATGATAGACAAATTGGAAAATGGAGAATAAACAGACAAAGTAAATGAAATGAAAGTAAATGAAAAATGAAAATGAAATAGATGAAAATGAAATGAAATAAATGGTAAATAAAGTAAATGAAATAAATGAAATGAAATAAATGAAAATGAAATGAAATGAAATGAAATAAATGATAATGAAATGAGATGGATGGAAATGAAATAAATATAAATGGAAGTGGGTAAATAAATAAATGCATGAGTGAAGATGGAGATGGATAAGCTGGTAAATGGAAATGGCGAAATGGAAATGGAAATGAAATGAAGATGGAGTGAGTGGAAAATCATCGACGTCGTGGAGTGAGAATGAAATGGAAAAATCGTAAATCGTCGATGAGTGAATGGATGAGATAAATAAGTAAATGGAAGTGGAAGATGAGTAGATGAAATGAAGATAAATGAAATAAATGGAAAGTGAAATGGTAGATGATGAGTAGTAGATGAGTAAATGAAATGAAGAATGAAATGGAAATGAAATAAACAGATAAAGTGAAGAATGAAATGAAATGGAAATAAATGTTGATGAAATAAATGAAATAAATAAATGAAATGGAAATAAATAAATCAAATGAAATGAAATAAATGAAATAAATAAATGAAATGGAAATGGAAATAAATGAAATAAATAAATAAATCAAGATAAATAAGATAACCAGTAAATGAAATGGAAATGATAAATAAGATGGAATCAAATGAGTAGATGAAATGAAATGAGTAGATGGAAATGGAAGATGAAATGAAATTGATTAATGAAATGAAATGGAATGAATGAAATGAAGATGAAATGAATGAATGAAATGGAAATGGAAATGGGTAAGATGAATCAAATGAATCAAATGAGTAAAATGAATGATAGAATGAATGAAATGGAAATGGAGCGATAAATGGAAATGGAATGGAAATAGATAAAAATCAAATGGAAATGGAAATGAGTAAATAAATGGAAGTAAATGAAATGGAAATAGAAATGAAATGGAAATGAAAATGAAATGAAACTAGATAGAATGAGTAAATAAATAAATAGTGATGAAAATGGAAATGAAATGAAATGATAAACAATGATGAAATAGAAATGAAGTAAATGAAATCAAATGAAATAAATGAAATGAAAATGAAATAAATAAATAAATGAAATAAATGGAAAAATGGAAATCAAATGGAAATGAGTAAGATGAAATCGTCGATGGAAATGAAGAATGAAAAATCGTCGAAGATAGAAATGAGATAGATGAAATGGAATGATGAGTAGAATGAAATGGAGATGAAGATGATAAATGGAAATGGAGTAGATGAGATGGAAATAAGATGAAATGAAATGAGTGATAGATAGATGAAAGATAGAGTGGAGTAGATGAATGATGGAGATGAAATGAGTAGATGAGTGAGATGGAGTAGATAGGCGTGAAATGAGTAGATGGTAGTAGATGAAGTAGATAGTAGATGAAATGATGAGTAGATGAAATGATGGAAATGAGTAGATAGAATGAAGTGAAACAGAATAGATAAATGGAAATGGTAAATGAAATAAATGAAATGAAAGTAGATAAATGAAGAAATGGTAAATGAAATGAAAATCAAAAAATGGAAGTAAATAAATGAAATGAAATAAATGATGAAATGATAAATGAAATAAATGAAATATGAAAATAAATAAATAGAAAAATGAAATGAAATGGAAATGGAAGATAAATAAATAAATAAATAAATAAATAAATAAATAAATAGAAATAAATAAATAAATAAATAAATAAATAAATGAAATAAGTGGAAATAAATAAATGAAATAAATAAATGGAAATAAATAAATAAATAAATAAGATGGGTAAATAAATAAATAAATGGAGAAAATAAGATGGGAAATGAGAATAAATAAATAAATAAATAAATGAAGATCAAATGGAGAAATGAGAAAATAAATAAATAAATGGAAATAAATAAATAAATGAAATAAATAAATAAATGAAGATAAATGAAATAAATAAATGAAATAAATGAAAATAAATAAATAAATAAATAAATAAATGAAATAAATAAATATAAATGAAATGAAATAAATAAATGAAATGAAATAAATAAAAAAATAAATAAATGAAGATGAAAATATAAATGAAATGAAGTAAATAAATAAATAAATGAAAATGAAATGAAAGTAAATGAAAGTAAATGAAATGAAATAAATGAAATGAACTCCACTAAATAAATCACTCCTCACTCACTCACTCACTCCTCACCTCACTCACTCCACTCCACACTCCTCCTTTCCTCACTCACACACTCACTCACTCCACACACTCCTCACTCCTCCTCCTCCTCACACTCACCTCCCACTCACTCACTCCTCCTCCTTTCCACTCCTCCTCACTCCCACTCCTCACTCCTCACTCCTCTACACCTCACTCACCTCACTCACTCACTCACTCCCTCACTCCTCCCACTGCTACTCACTCCTCCTCACTCACTCCTCCTCCTCACTCAATTCAATTCCAGATTCATATTTAGCTTTATTGGCATGACATACATGGGTACATATTGCATTTGCATGGGTACATATTGCATATTGCATGGGTACATATTGCAAAGCATTTCTAAAACTTAAAAACCAATGCATGCATAAAACCACATTCACATTTATGTTTATATATACATAAATTATAATATATATATTAATAATATTATTGATCTGGATGTGTTCACTCAGTACATCTTAATTTGTGGCATTTATAGATATGATGTGCTATATAAGGGAAGCAGGTCCTTTAGTAAGACCTTCAGTTTGTCAGGATCATGGAGTGACTGGAAGTCAGGAATAATGTGCTGGATTTGACTGTACAGTGAGTCTCTCAGCGGTGTGTATTTATCACAGTGGAGGAGGAAGTGTGCCTCAGTCTCCACTGCTCCTGATCTACACTCACTGCAGATACGCTCTTCTGGAGGCCGCCATGTCTTCTTATGTCGAGCTCTTTCTATGGCCAGCGTGTGGTCACTCAGTCTGTACTTCGTTAATAACGCTCTGTGTGTTGTGTTCCTGACCGAGACCAGATAGTTAGCCAGACTGTATTCTCTGTTCAGTCCCAGGTAACATTGGAGACGGCTTTGCTCTTTGGTTTGATGTTTCCAATGCTGCAGATACGACTCTCTCTCATTTGTCATTATTTCTTTGATTTTTGCAGATTTTACAGGAGCAGTGGTGTTGTACGCTTGGTTCATCAGTTCTGACACCATTACACAAAGATTACTCTTCTGTGATTACACACACACACACACACACACATGTTGTGTTTCCATGTTTTATGGGGACATTCCATAGGCGTAATGCATTTTATACTGTACAAACTGTATTTTCTTTCCCCTACACTGCCCCTGCCCCTAAACCTACCCATCACAGGAGACATGCTGCATTTTACTTTTTCAAAAAACATCACTTAGTGTGATTTATAAGATGTTTTCCTCATGGGGACCAAAAAATGTCCCCACAAGGACAAAAATTTGGATATTGCCATCTTTGTGGGGACATTTTGTCCCCATACCGTAGGGATTACCAGTCCACACACACACACATACACACACACACACACACACACACACATACACACACACTCAATCACACTCACTCACTCACACTCACTCACTCACTCACACACTCACTCAATCACACTCACTAACTCACTCACACACTCACTCCTCACACTCACTCACTCACTCACTCACTCCTCACTCCTCACTCAGTCACACTCCTCACTCACTCACTCACACTCACTCACTCACTCACTCACTCACACAAACTCACTCAGACACTCACTCACTCACTCACTCACAAACACACTCACTCACTCACACGCTCACATACACACTCACTCACTTACTCACACACTCACTCACTCACTCCTCACTCACTCACTCACTCACTCACTCACTCACACAAACTCACTCAGACACTCACTCACTCACTCACTCACTCACTCACTCACACACTCACTCACTCCTCACTCCTCACAAACACTCACTCACTCACTCCTGCGCTCACACACGCACTCACTCACTCACTCACTCCTCACTCACTCACTCACTCACACGCTCACACACTCACTCACATACACACTCACTCACTTACTCACACACTCACTCCTCACACACTCACACACTCACTCCTCACTCACTCCTCACACTCACTCAATCACTCAATCACTCACTCAATCACACTCACTCCTCACTCACTCACTCACTCCTCACTCACTCACACACTCACTCCTCACACTCACTCACTCCTCACTCACTCCTCACTCCTCACTCTCACTCACTCTATCACACTCACTCACTCACTCACTCACTCACTCACACTCACTTACTCACTCACTCACTGACTCACTCACTCACTCACTCACACACCTCAC
>CM040925.1:1230000-1267500 GCA_023029165.1 Gobiocypris rarus
CACTCACACACACCTCACCAATCACACTCACTCACCACACTCACCACACTCACTCACTCACACACTCACTCACTCACTCACTCACCACTCACACACTCACTCACTCAATCACACTCACTCACACACTCACCAATCACACTCACTCACTCACTCACCACTCACTCACTCACTCACACTCACTCACTCACTCACTCACCACTCACTCACTCACCACCACCTCACCACTCACACCACTCACTCACTCACACTCACTCACTCACTCACACACTCCTCACTCACACTCACACCACTCCACACTCACTCACTCACCACCCACCCACCACACACTCACCACCACACACTCACTCACTCACACTCCACCACCCACCACTCACTCACACTCACTCATTCACTCCACCACCACTCACTCACTCACTCACTCACTCACCACCCACCACTCACTCACACACACACACACACACACACACACACACACACACACACACTCACACTCACTCACACTCACACTCACTCAATCACACTCACACTCACTCACTCACTCACTCACTCACTCACTCACTCACTCACTCACTCACTCACTCACACACTCACACTCACACTCACTCACTCACACACACACTCCATTCAATCACACTCACTCACACTCACTCACCACTCACTCTCACTCACTCACTCACTCACTCACTCACTCACTCACTCACTCACTCACACACTCACTCACCACCCACCACTCACTCACCACTCACTCACTCACTCACTCACACCCACTCACTCACTCACTCCACTCACTCACACTCACCTCACTCACTCACTCACTCACACTCACCACTCACTCACACTCCACACTCACACTCACTCACCACACACACACTCACACTCACACTCACCACCACTCACTCACCACTCACACTCACACACACACTCTCACTCACTCACACTCACACACTCACTCACTCACTCACACACTCACACACACACACTCACACTCACACACACACACTCACTACACTCACTCACACTCACACTCACTCACACTCACACACCTCACACTCACACACCACTCACTCACTCACTCACTCACTCACTCACACACTCACTCACTACACTACTACACTCACTCACACTATTTACTTCACACTACTACTACACACACCTCACACTACTTACACACACTCACTTACTCATTACATCATTCACTCACTTACTCACATTATTATTTTACACTCACTACATTACACATATTTACTCACTACACATTTACACACTACACTACACACTATTCACTCACACACACTCACTCACACACTCACTCACTTACTTACACTCACTCACACTCAATTACATTACACTATTACTACACTACATACACACTCACACACACTACACACTACACACACACACACACTCACTCACACACACTACACTCACTTACACTCACTCACACTCACTCACTCACTACCTCTCTCATTACTACACTCACTCACTATTCACACTCACTCACTCACTCACTCACTCACACTCACTCACTCACTCACTCACTCACTCACTCACTCACTCACTCACTCACTCACTCACTCACTCACACACTCACTCACACTCACTCACACTCACTCACTCACCACTCACTCACTCACTCACTCACTCACTCACTCACTCACTCACTCACACAAATACACACAGACCAGTCTTATTTTAACATCACTGAGATACTATTAAAGATTTTTATCAATATTTGAATTCTTTACATTTTCATTTAATTTTTTGTAAAAATTTATGTAATTTATATTAATTTTAGTTTTTTTTTATATAATATGTAGCTATGTATATATATATATACTTTAGACATTATACAGCTATTTTAGTAAATCAAGTTAAACTTAATGAAAATTAGGAAATTTGCCTCGACAATTAACTAAAAACAAGTTTAAATATAAAGTTCAGTCATGAAACTCTGCTGATCACTGATTGGTTCATTCAGGTCTACGAGACCAACCAACCAGAGGTACTTCCTCAGTTACGTGCCTTTATTTATACCTAGCCGCTATCAGCATGCCGCACATTATGAGAACTCCCATAATCCCACCTCCTCCCCAGCACCACCTGTAGAGATCTGTTATATCATTCTGCAGCAGCCTTTCCTTGTTGTTATCTTGAATAAGCTGAACTTATGTATTTGTTCAGCAGCAGCATAGCAGATCTTGGCCAAAATCAAGCCTATATACATTCCATTCTCTATGCTAATAAAATGCTGTTGAATCTATTTCACTCCGAGAGTTGTCATGATTGAAGTTTAGTTAACGTTTATCTAATTTGACATTTTTTAGGGTCAGCTTTTAAACGTGAGGAAAAACCTTTTCAGCCTTGTTGAAGTTTTGATATACAGTATATTATGATGCATTAACATGATATGATTTGATGTCAGTGTATGTTTAGTTAATAATGAATGATGTGCCCTCTCATGTAAAGTCATGACACAGTGATGCACTTATAATATGAATAAACATATACACTAAGAGTGCAATCCTTATTCTTTTAGTTCTTTTATTTTAATTTATATAATTAAACATATATAGATTAAGAAAGCCCAAACATACCTGTAAAGACACACATAAGGCATGTTAACATGTAATATACGTACATACGAACACAGAATGTGCATATTTACATGGGACATATTGTGACTCTGATGAATTCAAAGCCCTGAATAAAAATATGAGTCGTATAACCGGTCAACAGCACAGAGCATGACTGATCTCTGACCAGTTGCAGTCATGCCACACTGACACTAATAACGTTACATCAGCGGCAGCACCACACAAATGGACTGAACGAATCCATCGAGCTCAAAGTGTTTCAGGCTGCCCGTGAAGCACAATCAAATGGCCCTCCGACCCCCTGCTATTCATCACTTTTACACATTAGCCAGACATGGGCGGGAATATTAAGGAGTTCCTTCACCGCAAACTTCCACAGTGGAGGATCAGCATGGGAACATCCATTTTAATCAGCAGGGAGATTCACTTGTGTGTGTTTAACACTCTCCGAACTCTCTGCTCATCGCTCCTGAATATCTTAGCGCTTCATCCTGATGGCCAGCTGCAGATGTGTTCTCTCAACGCTCTTCTCAAACCACACGCGTGTACCAACACTTCCATGGTCAAATGCTCCTGCGATGTGGCAAAAGAAAAGTGTATACAGTTGGATCGATAATGTTGGCTTCAGTACAAAACATTGCATTGTTGCATATTTCGAGCATTTTAACACTTTAAATTAAAGTCACAAGGTTGTTTTGCTTGACTTGTGTATGACCGGTGCAATACAATTAAAATAATGGTAATAATGATAATGGTAGTAATAATAATACTATATACATAATATATAATAGAGTAGCATAAGTGTAATAATAATGTATATAATAATAGTGATATAATAATAATATAATAGGTAATGATAATATATATATATAATATGTATATGTATATATAATAATAGTAATAATATATATTATGTGTATATATATGAGTATAATAATAATAATCAAATAGTAATGTGTATAATAATATATATAATATAATTAATAGTATATATATGTGTGTGTGTGTGTATAATAGTAGTATTAATAATATATAATAATATAATAATATAATATAATATAATAATAATATATATAATAATAATATATAATGTAATAATAATATAATAATAATAGTATATATATATAATAATAAATATAGTATATAATAATAATGTATAATATATATAATAGTAATATAGTAATGTGTATAATAGTGAGTAGTAATAAATAATCAGTAATATCCTGTGTGTGTATATGTGTATATGTGTAGACTTATCCCTACAGTATGGAGGACAAAATGTCCCCACAAAGATAATATCCAAATTTTTGTCCTTGTGGGGACATTTTTTAGTCCCCATGAGGAAAACATCTTATAAATCACACTAAGTGATGTTTTTTGAAAAAGTAAAAATGCAGCATGTCTCCTGTGATGGGTAGGTTTAGGGGCAGGGGCAGTGTAGGGGGATAGAAAATACGGTTTGTACAGTATAAAATGCATTACGCCTATGGAATGTCCCCATAAAACATGGAAACACAACATGTGTGTGTGTGTGTGTGTGTGAGGTGTGTGAGGAGGAGTGTGAGTGTGAGTGAGTGTAGGAGTGAGTGAGTAGGAGTGTGAGTGTGTGAGTGGAGTGTGTGAAGTGAGTGAGTGTGAGTGAGTGTGAGGAGTGTGAGTGTGAGTGAGTGTAAGTGTGAGTGTGAGTGAGTGTGAGTGAGTGAGGAGTGTGAGTGTGAGTGAGGAGAAGTGTGTGAGGAGTGAGTGTGAGTGTGTGAGTGATTGATGTGTGTCAGTGTGTATAGGGAAAGTGATCAGAACACAGTGGCCAATTTTTTTGTTAAATTACATATAAACATTTATTTCATAATTAAAATTCACTTTGCTAAAAAAAAATGTGTGGGATTTTGTAATAATTTACAAAATGAAAAAAAAAGAAATTTGGAAGCAGAAAGACAACAAAATCACACAAAATATAATTACTAAAATTTGAATAAAAGTTTCTAAAATAAAAACTTTCAAAATGTTAATAAAGCTATAATAGTAATTCAATGATACTATAATAACACTATGACTGACTACATTTTCCCCCACGCTTTGTTTTCTCTTCTCTAGTCGGGTTATTTGGCATATATATTATACACACATGTTTTAAACCAAATGAGAAAGAAGGAATTGCAGCAATTAAACAGATGACATTCTAATCTCTTATAATCACTCATATTCAACAGCATGAACATGCTTGTGTAAATCTGACCAGCATTAACAGCAAGCAAAATCACAGTCGATTTTTTTTCTTTTTTTAAATATCTGATTAAAGTTAATAAACGACATTGTTTGGTGAGGAAATGATGCAAATCAGTTAAATGAGGTAAATTCTCAGAGTAGACATGCATGAGCTGCCGTCGCATCAATCTCAATCGCCATCATAGACACGCAAATTGAAAACTAAAGAAAGTCATTTTGTGCCCAATGGAAGTTTTCCTGAGTAAATTTTGCCTGCCATTAAGAAATAAATTAAGTGCTGGACCATTGCTTTGAGACTCATATAAACCCCCCCACACACACACTTTAAATATGCAATGTGTAGTGAGTTTTTCTGAATAAAGGATTGCTGTACTGTAGTGATCATGTTTACGCTCATGCATTGTAGGTGGATTTGCAATGAATGAACATTGCCCGCTGAGATCCCGTGGACCAGTTTTCAGCTGGTTCTGTGGTTGTGATTCAGACTGTAGAATCTGTTCTTTAAAATGCTGTTTGACTGCACCGCATGTGTAGACATACGTCTCCCTCATTTGATCATCATCATCACATTTAGCATTGTTCAGCAAGTTTTCATAGGTGAAACGCATACATTTTATTACAAATATATGCATTTGGGAAATTCTTGGGATGGCAAAAGATTTCCACAGGCAAATTTTGCATCAGGTTCAGTTGGGCTGTGTCCAAAATTGCATACATATCGTGTGCGGAAACATCTGAGTAGGTACTACATTTGAATTTGAATTTATTTTGCATAAATATGGGTAGTAAATGAAATTCAGAAATACTACATCTGCATTGGTCAGGAGGAAGACAGGAACCAAGATAAGACTACGTTGAAGAGGGGCTGACCAAAATGAATGCCAATGCAGAGATGATGTTGGGAGGAGCCAGGGCAGAGATAGGAGATGCCAGAGGATGACCCAGAGCAGAGAGAGGATGAAGGCCCACGGTGGTACTGATGCCACCCATAGATAGAGCCAAGAGCCTGACTGACTGAGATGGAGACATGACCTGAGGGGACCCAGGTGAAGCAGTGTAGATGTAGACCCAGGGTGATGCTGAGGGACAAGGTGGAGCCACAGGTATGCATGACCAAGGTGGAGATGTGTTTTTGGCTGACCAGAGTGGAGACTGTGAGAGTGAGGACAATGGAGGGGCCGGATGGAAAGAGGAGTCCTGCGGAGCCAGAGGGGTGGAGGCACAGCTGATGAATGGGAAGTCTGAGCCAGAGCCAGAGGTACAAGTGAGTCCTGGTGGGGCTTGAGGGATGACAGACTATGGTGGAACCGAGGGCACTTTGAGCCAAGGTGGAGCCAATGGGTCAGAGGGCCGAGGTGGAGTCCGGAGCTCAGAGGCTTGAGGCGAAGCTCAGGGATCCACAGACCAAGATAGAGCTGATGACTGGGAAGCCCCAAGCAGACCCGAGCATCTGAGTTGAACCACAGAAGAAGGAGCCTGAGGGGCTGAAGGGAGACGGCGGAGGCAAGGCCGAATTACTGGATGGCTATGGCAGAAGAGGACGGAGAGACCATCCGCAACACAGGAGACTTACAGGTAAAGGTAGAAAAGACTTCAGACTGGGCTGAACCAGCAGAGACTGAGACGACTTGAAACCTCAGCTACAGGAGTGTGGGCGAAGCTCAAATCCATCCCCTCGTACTCCACTAATAAGCCCTCCGCAACGGGAGTGTGGGCAGGGCTACAATTCATTCCCTCAAACTCCAACAATATGCCCTCTATGATGAAATTGGCCTCTGGGTTTGGGCTCCGAGTCTGCGGTGACCTCTGGCTTAGACATGGCTAAAGGCTGGCTGGGCTCTGGGTCCGGAGTGGGGCTGGGGCCTATATCCACTCCACATACACTGCGAAGCTCCTTTGAGGGTCTTCCACAAACAGGTGTGCCTTTGACTGAAGAATATGCAGAGCAAGCAGTCGGGATAGTGAGTGAGGCATGCCAGATCGAGAAAATCCTTCATGGGATCCTCAAGGAAGTGATCAACCTGCTCTAGCAAAAGGCAGACAGCTGAGATATCCATATTTGCATTCTGTAACAAGTAGTTGTGTGTAGTGAGATCTAAGATTATCAATACAAATAAACACTAAAATAAAAACAAAGCCACCATAAACATTAGCGCAAGACACAGAACTGAGGAAACTGAAGCCTTAAATGTCCATGGATGATAATCAAAGAAACAGAGAACAGGTGTGTAACTAATCAGGAACCACAACAACTAATAATGCAAATAGTGACAATAAAAACTATGAAAGCAGAACAAGACAAGAACGTGACATATGTCCTGTAAACCACATATTCAAGTGTGTGTGTGTGTGTGTGTGTGTGTGTGTGTGTGTGTGTGTGACTGTAATCCCTACGGTATGGGGACAAAATGTCCCCACAAGATGGCAATATCAAAATCCTTGCCCTTGTGGGGACATTTTTGGTCCCATGAGAAAAACATCTCATAAATCACACTAAGTGATGTTTTTGAAAATGTAAAATGCAGCATGTCTCCTGTGATGGGTAGGTTTAGGGGCAGTGTAGGGGATAGAAAATACGGTTTGTACAGTATAAAATGCATTACGCCTATGGAATGTCCCCATAAAACATGGAAACACAACATGTGTGTGTGTGTGTGTGTGTGTGTGTGTGTGTGTGTGTGTGTGTGTGTGTGTGTGTGTGTGTGTGTGTGTGTGTGTGTGTGTGTGTGTGTGTGTGTGTGTGTGTGTGTGTGTGTGTGTTAAAAGTGCACAGTCATCATTCATGCTAGTGGGTCAACTTTAGTTTAGTGAGCAGAGTGAGACAGTGAAGGTCACAGACTCTCTCTCTCTCTCTCTCTCTCTCTCTCTCTCTCTCTCTCCTCTCTCTCTCTCTCTCTCTCTCATTCTCTCTCTCTCTCTCTCTCTCTCTCTCTCTCTCTCTCTCTCTCTCTCTCTCTCTCTCTCTCCCTCTCTCTCTCTCTCTCCTCTCTCTCTCTCTCTCTCTCTCTCTCTCTCCCTCTCTCTCTCTCTCTCTCTCTCTCTCTCTCTCTCTCTCTCTCTCTCTCTCTCTCTCTCTCTCTCTCTCTCTCTCTCTCTCTCTCTCTCTCTCTCTCTCTCTCTCTCTCTCTCCCTCTCTCTCTCTCTCTCTACCTCTCTCTCTCTCTCTCTCTCTCTCTCTCTCTCTCTCTCTCTCTCTCTCTCTCTCTCTCTCTCTCTCTCTCTCTCTCTCTCTCTCTCTCTCTCTCTCTCTCTCTCTCTCTCTCTGCTCTTTCCATAAATCTCTATAAAATGATATTTCCCTCTGCCATCATGCATTTTGTTGTTTTCTTAACTGAGATATCTTTGTTGTGTTGTCTTCCTCACGTGTAGCTATAATGTATTTTGTATGTTGAGAGTATATCATGTGCTTTCACACTTTCTGGCTTTTTGACTATTTGTCTCAGAGTTTAATAAAACTCATTTTTTACATTTTACTTTTTCTCTGAATTGCTTTTGGGACATTTGAACATGTTGTACCCTCCAAACACATTCAAACCGCTTCATCTGTCTCTCAGCTTCTGGGTCCTTACAGTAAGAGCCTCAAATGACTTTGAATTGGCTATATACGAAGATTCTTTTATTTGACTTTTGATCAGTTTTGATCTTCAGATGAACTATTCCCTTAATAAAGTGGACAGCAATGAAGATGAAGTCAAAAAGCCGGTGTAATAAAGTGTCATTTCTCTGGCGTTGGATGAAGGTCCCTCAAGCAGCTGTTTGTTGAGGAGCGTCACTGATAGTAGATATCGCTGATCAATAAAAGGTGCTCGCTGCACTCTTTCTCCTCAGGCCATCATCCTGTGTGGATCTGAGTACATGCATGCGTCTGGAGGAGGTACTGTGGGCAGCCTCGGACCCCTTTATCAATCAGGATTTTTAATTATACACATCCCAGCTGACAGCTAGATTAGAAAGCAATCGAAGTTATCGGCCACCAAATCTAATTACTGTTTATTGACAGATAAGAACGCGCTCCTTTCACTTTCCCAAATGAGATAAACTTCCTTTTTGGCGCTTCTTGGTGTGAAGAGGGTCCGACGCGCTTACTGTCCATGAAAGACTTTCTTATGACCTGCGTGTTATTATGGGATTAACAGTTTTGGTGTCAGATGCGTGCAGTATTAACACAGATGCAGTAGCCTACTAGTGGATGAGGGAGTTCATTGGCCGAAACGAGAGAGCGGCACGATAGACCTTTCTCACAAAAAGCGGAAATACGTAATTGTTGTGGAAGCGGAGTTCCTGTCAAGCGTCAACACATCAGAAAAACATACCTGGGCAAGAGAGAATGAATCAGAGAGTCTACACAACTTCATTAACAGATTTGGCAAATATATCATTTGATGGAAATTAACAACTAGGCCTATTTACATAAGTCTCAGATTATGTATCTATGAAGAATCAGCGCTACATGACACGTCTTCCTTGAACAAGATGATATCCGGACTTTGGCTACAGTTCAAAATAGTTTAAACATCACGCAGTGCACAGCTCTATTTTTTTAACATGCAACATAATACTTTTCATAAAATTATAGATATATTTTTATTTTAAAAGACAATCTATAATAATAATAATAATGTATGTTTACAACATTTGTTGAGAGGAGGCATATGATATCACTGAATAAGAATAAATGCTAAATATTAATAGACATGAAACAAAATATATTTAAAAATAATGTTGATTAACATCACGGTTATATATTTTAAAACAAAATATATTCACAATATGTATGGAGGCATTTTGCAAAAGTGAATTTGCTTAAAGCGCTGGGAAGATGAATCTGTATTTAAACTGGGTCATTAGTGTAGTAGAAATATGAAATTATTTTTTAATTTGTTGCCTTCTAGACTGAGAAAACACAGAACATTTATTTTTGTCTCATGGGGATGAAAGACAAAAATTCCCAGAATGCACTGCTTCGCTGCCCTACGCTAGGCACGGCTTACTGGTTTATCAGTGTAATATTCCTCCAGTGTAGATCAGCTGTTCTCTGTGTGAATATATAGTGCTTCTGTTCATTATCTGATCATAACTCCAGTATCAGTGTAATATTCCTCCAGTGTAGATCAGCTGTTCTCTGTGTGAATATATAGTGCTTCTGTTCATTATCTGATCATAACTCCAGTATCAGTGTAATATTCCTCCAGTGTAGATCAGCTGTTCTCTGTGTGAATATATAGCGCTTCTGTTCATTATCTGATCATAACTCCAGTATCAGTGTAATATTCCTCAGTGTAGATCAGCTGTTCTCTGTGTGAATATATAGCGCTTCTGTTCATTATCTGATCATAACTCCAGTATCAGTGTAATATTCCTCCAGTGTAGATCAGCTGTTCTCTGTGTGAATATATAGCGCTTCTGTTCATTATCTGATCATAACTCCAGTATCAGTGTAATATTCCTCAGTGTAGATCAGCTGTTCTCTGTGTGAATATATAGTGCTTCTGTTCATTATCTGATCATAACTCCAGTATCAGTGTAATATTCCTCCAGTGTAGATCAGCTGTTCTCTGTGTGAATATATAGTGCTTCTGTTCATTATCCGATCATAACTCCAGTATCAGTGTAATATTCCTCCAGTGTAGATCAGCTGTTCTCTGTGTGAATATATAGTGCTTCTGTTCATTATCTGATCATAACTCCAGTATCAGTGTAATATTCCTCCAGTGTAGATCAGCTGTTCTCTGTGTGAATATATAGTGCTTCTGTTCATTATCTGATCATAACTCCAGTATCAGTGTAATATTCCTCCAGTGTAGATCAGCTGTTCTCTGTGTGAATATATAGTTCGTTCATTATCTGATCATAACTCCAGTATCAGTGTAATATTCCTCAGTGTAGATCAGCTGTTCTCTGTGTGAATATATAGTGCTTCTGTTCATTATCCGATCATAACTCCAGTATCAGTGTAATATTCCTCCAATGTAGATCAGCTGTTCTCTGTGTGAATATATAGTGCTTCTGCTCATTATCTGATCATAACTCCAGTATCAGTGTAATATTCCTCCAGTGTAGATCAGCTGTTCTCTGTGTGAATATATAGTGCTTCTGTTCATTATCTGATCATAACTCCAGTATCAGTGTAATATTCCTCCAGTGTGGATCAGCTGTTCTCTGTGTGAATATATAGTGCTTCTGTTCATTATCTGATCATAACTCCAGTATCAGTGTAATATTCCTCAGTGTAGATCAGCTGTTCTCTGTGTGAATATATAGCGCTTCTGTTCATTATCTGATCATAACTCCAGTATCAGTGTAATATTCCTCCAGTGTAGATCAGCTGTTCTCTGTGTGAATATATAGCTTCTGTTCATTATCTGATCATAACTCCAGTATCAGTGTAATATTCCTCAGTGTAGATCAGCTGTTCTCTGTGTGAATATATAGTGCTTCTGTTCATTATCTGATCATAACTCCAGTATCAGTGTAATATTCCTCCAGTGTAGATCAGCTGTTCTCTGTGTGAATATATAGTGCTTCTGTTCATTATCTGATCATAACTCCAGTATCAGTGTAATATTCCTCAGTGTAGATCAGCTGTTCTCTGTGTGAATATATAGCGCTTCTGTTCATTATCTGATCATAACTCCAGTATCAGTGTAATATTCCTCCAGTGTAGATCAGCTGTTCTCTGTGTGAATATATAGCGCTTCTATTCATTATCTGATCATAACTCCAGTATCAGTGTAATATTCCTCAGTGTAGATCAGCTGTTCTCTGTGTGAATATATAGCGCTTCTGTTCATTATCTGATCATAACTCCAGTATCAGTGTAATATTCCTCCAGTGTAGATCAGCTGTTCTCTGTGTGAATATATAGTGCTTCTGCTCATTATCTGATCATAACTCCAGTATCAGTGTAATATTCCTCCAGTGTAGATCAGCTGTTCTCTGTGTGAATATATAGCGCTTCTGTTCATTATCTGATCATAACTCCAGTATCAGTGTAATATTCCTCCAGTGTAGATCAGCTGTTCTCTGTGTGAATATATAGCGCTTCTGTTCATTATCTGATCATAACTCCAGTATCAGTGTAATATTCCTCCAGTGTAGATCGGCTGTTCTCTGTGTGGATATATAGTGCTTCTGTTCATTATCTGATCATAACTCCAGTATCAGTGTAATATTCCTCCAGTGTAGATCGGCTGTTCTCTGTGTGAATATATAGTGCTTCTGCTCATTATCTGATCATAACTCCAGTATCAGTGTAATATTCCTCTAGTGTAGATCAGCTGTTCTCTGTGTGAATATATAGTGCTTCTGTTCATTATCTGATCATAACTCCAGTATCAGTGTAATATTCCTCCAGTGTAGATCAGCTGTTCTCTGTGTGAATATATAGTGCTTCTGTTCATTATCTGATCATAACTCCAGTATCAGTGTAATATTCCTCTAGTGTAGATCAGCTGTTCTCTGTGTGAATATATAGTGCTTCTGTTCATTATCTGATCATAACTCCAGTATCAGTGTAATATTCCTCCAGTGTAGATCAGCTGTTCTCTGTGTGAATATATAGTGCTTCTGCTCATTATCTGATCATAACTCCAGTATCAGTGTAATATTCCTCTAGTGTAGATCAGCTGTTCTCTGTGTGAATATATAGCGCTTCTGTTCATTATCTGATCATAACTCCAGTATCAGTGTAATATTCCTCCAGTGTAGATCAGCTGTTCTCTGTGTGAATATATAGCGCTTCTGTTCATTATCTGATCATAACTCCAGTATCAGTGTAATATTCCTCCAGTGTAGATCGGCTGTTCTCTGTGTGGATATATAGTGCTTCTGTTCATTATCTGATCATAACTCCAGTATCAGTGTAATATTCCTCCAGTGTAGATCGGCTGTTCTCGAATATATAGTGCTTCTGCTCATTATCTGATCATAACTCCAGTATCAGTGTAATATTCCTCTAGTGTAGATCAGCTGTTCTCTGTGTGAATATATAGTGCTTCTGTTCATTATCTGATCATAACTCCAGTATCAGTGTAATATTCCTCCAGTGTAGATCAGCTGTTCTCTGTGTGAATATATAGTGCTTCTGTTCATTATCTGATCATAACTCCAGTATCAGTGTAATATTCCTCCAGTGTAGATCAGCTGTTCTCTGTGTGAATATATAGTGCTTCGGTTCATTATCTGATCATAACTCCAGTATCAGTGTAATATTCCTCAGTGTAGATCAGCTGTTCTCTGTGTGAATATATAGTGCTTCTGTTCATTATCCGATCATAACTCCAGTATCAGTGTAATATTCCTCCAGTGTAGATCAGCTGTTCTCTGTGTGAATATATAGCGCTTCTGTTCATTATCTGATCATAACTCCAGTATCAGTGTAATATTCCTCCAGTGTAGATCAGCTGTTCTCTGTGTGAATATATAGTGCTTCTGCTCATTATCTGATCATAACTCCAGTATCAGTGTAATATTCCTCCAGTGTAGATCAGCTGTTCTCTGTGTGAATATATAGTGCTTCTGTTCATTATCTGATCATAACTCCAGTATCAGTGTAATATTCCTCCAGTGTAGATCAGCTGTTCTCTGTGTGAATATATAGTGCTTCTGTTCATTATCTGATCATAACTCCAGTATCAGTGTAATATTCCTCAGTGTAGATCAGCTGTTCTCTGTGTGAATATATAGCGCTTCTGTTCATTATCTGATCATAACTCCAGTATCAGTGTAATATTCCTCAGTGTAGATCAGCTGTTCTCTGTGTGAATATATATAGTGCTTCTGTTCATTATCTGATCATAACTCCAGTATCAGTGTAATATTCCTCCAGTGTAGATCAGCTGTTCTCTGTGTGAATATATAGTGCTTCTGTTCATTATCTGATCATAACTCCAGTATCAGTGTAATATTCCTCAGTGTAGATCAGCTGTTCTCTGTGTGAATATATAGCGCTTCTGTTCATTATCTGATCATAACTCCAGTATCAGTGTAATATTCCTCCAGTGTAGATCAGCTGTTCTCTGTGTGAATATATAGCGCTTCTGTTCATTATCTGATCATAACTCCAGTATCAGTGTAATATTCCTCAGTGTAGATCAGCTGTTCTCTGTGTGAATATATAGCGCTTCTGTTCATTATCTGATCATAACTCCAGTATCAGTGTAATATTCCTCCAGTGTAGATCGGCTGTTCTCTGTGTGGATATATAGTGCTTCTGTTCATTATCTGATCATAACTCCAGTATCAGTGTAATATTCCTCCAGTGTAGATCGGCTGTTCTCTGTGTGAATATATAGTGCTTCTGCTCATTATCTGATCATAACTCCAGTATCAGTGTAATATTCCTCTAGTGTAGATCAGCTGTTCTCTGTGTGAATATATAGTGCTTCTGTTCATTATCTGATCATAACTCCAGTATCAGTGTAATATTCCTCCAGTGTAGATCAGCTGTTCTCTGTGTGAATATATAGTGCTTCTGTTCATTATCTGATCATAACTCCAGTATCAGTGTAATATTCCTCCAGTGTAGATCGGCTGTTCTCTGTGTGAATATATAGTGCTTCTGCTCATTATCTGATCATAACTCCAGAATCAGTGTAATATTCCTCTAGTGTAGATCAGCTGTTCTCTGTGTGAATATATAGCGCTTCTGTTCATTATCTGATCATAACTCCAGTATCAGTGTAATATTCCTCCAGTGTAGATCAGCTGTTCTCTGTGTGAATATATAGCGCTTCTGTTCATTATCTGATCATAACTCCAGTATCAGTGTAATATTCCTCCAGTGTAGATCGCTGTTCTCTGTGTGGATATATAGTGCTTCTGTTCATTATCTGATCATAACTCCAGTATCAGTGTAATATTCCTCCACTGTAGATCAGCTGTTCTCTGTGTGAATATATAGTGCTTCTGTTCATTATCTGATCATAACTCCAGTATCAGTGTAATATTCCTCCAGTGTAGATCAGCTGTTCTCTGTGTGAATATATAGTGCTTCTGCTCATTATCTGATCATAACTCCAGTATCAGTGTAATATTCCTCCAGTGTAGATCGGCTGTTCTCTGTGTGAATATATAGTGCTTCTGCTCATTATATGATCATAACTCCAGTATCAGTGTAATATTCCTCAGTGTAGATCAGCTGTTCTCTGTGTGAATATATAGTGCTTCTGTTCATTATCTGATCATAACTCCAGTATCAGTGTAATATTCCTCAGTGTAGATCAGCTGTTCTCTGTGTGAATATATAGTGCTTCTGTTCATTATCTGATCATAACTCCAGTATCAGTGTAATATTCCTCCAGTGTAGATCAGCTGTTCTCTGTGTGAATATATAGTGCTTCTGTTCATTATCTGATCATAACTCCAGTATCAGTGTAATATTCCTTCAGTGTAGATCAGCTGTTCTCTGTGTGAATATATAGTGCTTCTGTTCATTATCTGATCATAACTCCAGTATCAGTGTAATATTCCTCCAGTGTAGATCAGCTGTTCTCTGTGTGAATATATAGTGCTTCTGTTCATTATCTGATCATAACTCCAGTATCAGTGTAATATTCCTCTAGTGTAGATCAGCTGTTCTCTGTGTGAATATATAGCGCTTCTGCTCATTATCTGATCATAACTCCAGTATCAGTGTAATATTCCTCCAGTGTAGATCAGCTGTTCTCTGTGTGAATATATAGCGCTTCTGTTCATTATCTGATCATAACTCCAGTATCAGTGTAATATTCCTCAGTGTAGATCAGCTGTTCTCTGTGAGAATATATTGTGCTTCTGTTCATTATCTGATCATAACTCCAGTATCAGTGTAATATTCCTCCAGTGTAGATCAGCTGTTCTCTGTGTGAATATATAGCGCTTCTGTTCATTATCTGATCATAACTCCAGTATCAGTGTAATATTCCTTCAGTGTAGATCAGCTGTTCTCTGTGTGAATATATAGAGCTTCTGTTCATTATCTGATCATAACTCCAGTATCAGTGTAATATTCCTCAGTGTAGATCAGCTGTTCTCTGTGTGAATATATAGTGCTTCTGCTCATTATCTGATCATAACTCCAGTATCAGTGTAATATTCCTCCAGTGTAGATCAGCTGTTCTCTGTGTGAATATATAGTGCTTCTGCTCATTATCTGATCATAACTCCAGTATCAGTGTAATATTCCTCCAGTGTAGATCAGCTGTTCTCTGTGTGAATATATAGTGCTTCTGTTCATTATCTGATCATAACTCCAGTATCAGTGTAATATTCATTGTAGATCAGCTGTTCTCTGTGTGAATATATAGTGCTTCTGCTCATTATCTGATCATAACTCCAGTATCAGTGTAATATTCCTCCAGTGTAGATCAGCTGTTCTCTGTGTGAATATATAGTGCTTCTGTTCATTATCTGATCATAACTCCAGTATCAGTGTAATATTCCTCCAGTGTAGATCAGCTGTTCTCTGTGTGAATATATAGTAAAGTGATTTATTCATGTGATCAAAGCTAAATTTTTCATCATTACTCCAGTCTTCAGTGTCACGCATGATTCTTCACTAATCATTCATACAACAGAAATAGGATCTTTTGTAACATTATAAATGTCTTTACTGTCACATCATCCTATCATTAAGTTAATTTTCACATTATCTCATCAGTCGAGAATAAGCTATCAGCCTTGTTACCATGATGTCTGATAAACACTGTGTGTTTGTAGAAATAGTGTCATGACCTTCAGCATAAGTCTACATTTTAAACCCTGTTACATTTCTATAGGCGTAGCTCAAATGCATTCAGCCTGGGGTTTTTTAACATATAAACGCATTAATCGCCCAATCAGATGTTACGTATTGCCTTTTTCATAGAATGAGCATTAAATGATAATCGGCCTGACTTGACAAGAGCAGCTGCTCTATTATTGAGTTCATTTAATGTATGAAGTGACACTCTTCTCTCTATCATTGCCACATTAGACGCTTTACTGTTTTAAAAAAAGCTGTGAAAGAGCCTCAGGTAAAGCCGGCCTAAATGATTGGATTATTGTCCTTCCATTTGGCGGCGAGATAATGACTGAATGATAAACATTGCAGTGTATGGATTTCCTGTCAGGTCCCATGAAGTAGACATCCTCATTTCTTGAGTATCCCACCCCCCATTTCTCCTCACACACGCTCCAAAACACAACCAGAGAGAGAGAGAGAGAGAGAGAGACGCATGCTGGAGTCCATTCAGAGTTTCAAAAAGCACTTACGGCCTCCTGTCCATTTTTGTTAAGTGAGTAAATCTGCAGCCGGACCATGGCACGGGTGGCCGCGAGCGTCTTCCAAATGAAATTTGGTGGGATGGAGTGGACTGAGAGGGACGGACAGAAAAACAAGTGCGCGGGAGGGTGGACGGAGTCTTATTTGGTTTAGCGATGGAAAGAAAAATGTTTGGGTTTTGAATTATGCAACGTTCAGAGGGACAGAAGTTTAGATTAATGCTTGATTCCGTCTGATCCGAGGACATATTTCACTGGGTCTCGACTGTCTGCTACTCTGAACGTGAGTGACTTTAACTGGGTTTGCCATGATGTCGTAATTCACTTACGACTGCAGGGGAAAATAAGTATGTATCACGAGTTTGGAAAAGAAGCCCCTGTGTGTGTTTACCACCCATGACCCCGGGAAGCCTCCTGAAATATAGTGTATGTGCTTCCAGCTGTATTGGATCAACATGATGAAGCTTTATGGGAAGAGCAGCTATGTTTATTAACTAAAGTGTTTTCATATCTTCTGTGGTTCTGAAAGCATATTTTGTGCAATCAAATGTTTGTCTTCTAGAACTGACACCAAATGAAAATGCAGGCCTATTAGTTATAAATATATTTACACTGTAAAAAATAATTTTCATGATTTGTCATCACACCTTTTTTTTCTTTTGTCAACTCAACTTAGATAATTAGTGTGGTTCAGACAACATAATATTTTGAGTTTCTGTTCTCCTTAACTCAAATTTTTTATTTCAATGAACTCAAAATTGTAACTTACTTTTTTTTGTTAAACAAACAATATTTTTTTTTACAGTCCATGTGTATAGCATGTGAAACGGAAAGGTATTTTCTTAATATAATATCAAAACAATTCAAATGAAAAAACTTGACTTCATTCAGAAATTGTTAGTAAATTTCACAAATAATTACAAAGAAACAGAAAGTAATGCATTTCATTTAATGGAATTTAATTTGTTTTGTTTTGAATTAAATGTGAAAGAAAGAAAGAAAGAAAGAATGTATTTATTGTATAAGAGACAACTACGTTATTCGTGTTATATTTGCTTTTTACCCGAAGGTATTTATTATTATTTTTTATTTTTTTGTCACTAAAGCAAGTTAACTTGACAACTTCTCAGTAAGGTTTTTTTCTGGTCTCAGCCACCAATAGAAATGTTTGCTTAAAAAAATAAATAAATATATATATATATATATATATATATATATATATATATATATATATATATATATATATATATATATATATATATATATATATATATATATATATATATATATATATATATATATATATATATTATTTATATGCATACTCTGCATTCCCAATACCTTAGAATTGAGATGTAAGGCTTCAACAAATGCATTTGATGAGGTGCTTGTCTTGGTTTGAGTGATTAGTGGTGATTTACTGGTGTTTTAGTTGTGGTGAAACAGCACTCCCTCTAGTGGAGTCCAGAGGAATCAGGCTCATACTCACAATCAGAGTTCATTCTTTGGGATGAAAAAACTGCTCACATGCTTGCTTGTCTCTCTGGTTCTTAATATATTAATAATAATTATAATATAAAACAAGAAAAAGCATCTCTAAACAATAGCTTTAACATTCTTTTTAAAGTTTTTATCTCAACAAAGTAGTTGCAAATTCACCTCAATGTCTAACAGAGGTCGGACCAGCCATTTCTCAGCCTTTACAACTAGAAGTCATGACATTTAACCCCGCGATTATTACAGACAGCGGAGTGAGCTCAGCTCAGTCCAGACGCTCATGTTGTTCTTCTGATTTATTCATCAGTGAAATCCACCCGACAGGCACAACTAACTAGTGCAAATATTCCTGTGCACTGCTCAGGACTGGTAGCTAATAGAAAACTTAGGGGTCAAGGAGTTTTAAAATTATGCAAAAATCTTTGAAATTAGAATATGCATCTCGTAGAGTTGGTTTTACTAATGTTTGGGGAACATCTTTTGCTAGGTAGATTATAAATGTTTAAGTGCCTATGTAGAATAAAACTTTCCTCCAAGCTCGTCTGCCAGAGATACATTGTATGCTAATATGTATAATTATTTACATCTATTCATTTGTGCATACTTCACTAACAACAAATAGTTTTCCTCCTGGACATTTACACATTAGTTGGAATTGAGTGATATAAAGTCAGAATTGTGTGATATAAAGTCAGAATTGTGTGATATAAAGTCAGAATTGAGAGATATAAAGTCAGAATTGTGAGATATAAAGTCAGAATTGAGTGATATAAAGTCAGAATTGAGAGATATAAAGTCAGAATTGTGTGATATAAAGTCAGAATTGAGTGATATAAAGTCAGAATTGAGAGATATAAAGTCAGAATTGAGAGATATAAAGTCAGAATTGAGTGATATAAAGTCAGAATTGAGAGATATAAAGTCAGAATTGAGAGATATAAAGTCAGAATTGAGAGATATAAAGTCAGAATTGAGAGATATAAAGTCAGAATTGAGAGATATAAAGTCAGAATTGAGAGATATAAAGTCAGAATTGTGTGATATAAAGTCAGAATTGTGTGATATAAAGTCAGAATTGTGAGATATAAAGTCAGAATTGAGAGATATAAAGTCAGAATTGTGTGATATAAAGTCAGAATTGTGTGATATAAAGTCAGAATTGAGTGATATAAAGTCAGAATTGAGTGATATAAAGTCAGAATTGTTTGATATAGTCAGAATTGTGAGATATAAAGTCAGAATTGTGAGATATAAAGTCAGAATTGAGAGATATAAAGTCAGAATTGTGAGATATAAAGTCAGAATTGTGTGATATAAAGTCAGAATTGTGAGATATAAAGTCAGAATTGTGTGATATAAAGTCAGAATTGAGAGATATAAAGTCAGAATTGAGATATATAAAGTCAGAATTGTGTGATATAAAGTCAGAATTGTGAGATATAAAGTCAGAATTGAGAGATATAAAGTCAGAATTGAGAGATATAAAGTCAGAATTGAGAGATATAAAGTCAGAATTGTGTGATATAAAGTCAGAATTGAGAGATATAAAGTCAAAATTGAGAGATATAAAGTCAGAATTGTGTGATATAAAGTCAGAATTGAGTGATCTAAAGTCAGAATTGAGTGATATAAAGTCAGAATTGAGAGATATAAAGTCAGAATTGTGTGATATAAAGTCAGAATTGTGTGATATAAAGTCAGAATTGAGAGATATAAAGTCAAAATTGAGAGATATAAAGTCAGAATTGTGTGATATAAAGTCAGAATTGTGAGATATAAAGTCAGAATTGAGAGATATAAAGTCAGAATTGAGAGATATAAAGTCAGAATTGAGAGATATAAAGTCAGAATTGAGAGATATAAAGTCAGAATTGTGTGATATAAAGTCAGAATTGTGTGATATAAAGTCAGAATTGAGAGATATAAAGTCAGAATTGAGAGATATAAAGTCAGAATTGTGTGATATAAAGTCAGAATTGAGAGATATAAAGTCAGAATTGAGAGATATAAAGTCAGAATTGAGAGATATAAAGTCAGAATTGAGAGATATAAAGTCAGAATTGTGAGATATAAAGTCAGAATTGAGAGATATAAAGTCAGAATTGATTGATATAAAGTCAGAATTGTTTGATATAAAGTCAGAATTGTGAGATATAAAGTCAGAATTGAGTGATATAAAGTCAGAATTGAGAGATATAAAGTCAGAATTGTTTGATATAAAGTCAGAATTGTGAGATATAAAGTCAGAATTGAGTGATATAAAGTCAGAATTGAGAGATATAAAGTCAGAATTTATTGATATAAATTTAGATTTGAGTGATATAAAGTCAGGATTGTGAGATATAAAGTCAGAACTGAGAGATATAAAGTCGGAATTATCTTTTCAAATGTTTTATTCTCTGGCAGAAACAAGTTTCCATGTATATCCGAGTGAATCTTCTCAAACAAGAGCAAATGTAGGGGCGGGGCTTGAGTCTGTCTGTGGGGATTGATTGGATGGTGGTGGTTTGCTATTGGCTGATCTCATGTGAGTGACAGGTGGCCCCGCCCTCATCATCAGAGATGTGGCTGCAAGAATGAGGGGAAGTTATTCTGATTAAATAGTTTATAATAAATACTGCCATATTCCAGCTAAAATTGATAATTTCATATTTGATATGGTGACTTTAAGATAGTTCTGGGCGCTTGACTAGCAGATTGACGAACAGCCCCGAAGATGACAGAAATAAAGGTTTCGGTTAAAGTTACACTGGTCTTATGAAGTTGTGGCTGTGCTGGCGGGAGAGTGGCCAACGGCGGGAGGAGGAGCCCATCATACAAATGAGCGTCGCGCGGCGGGCGCTCCGGTAAACGCGCTCGGCAGGAGATGGACACGCACCTGAGGATGAGCTCCGTGTGTCTGTGTCTGCAGGTACACTCACAATCTCCCATCTTCTCCTCTTTTCTGGAACATTACACCCTGAAATACCTTTGCTTTCTGCTTTCTCTTATTATCTGGAGTGACGGGAACTTTCACACACACACACACACACACACACACACACACACACACACACACACACACACCGCTGTGTTTCACTGTTTTATATTAAAGCTTGACCATTTCGCGTTTGCCTAATCAGACTAGACTATTTAATCGTTTATTTAATCATGTTTATAACACAACCGAGCAGCTACACACCGAATATCACCAAATCCACAGCTCGACCAGTGTCGCCTGTCTTTCTCTCTCAAGTTTCTGTGTGTGTGATGTGCTTTACAGAAGTGAGATTAATCTGGGATACATCTGGAACCCGATTCATTCATTCTAAAAAGTGTTATTGTGTAATCAGAATAACCAGCGCTATATGCGAAATAAAGAAGTCTGGATAGCGAGATAAACGTGTGCAATCAGAAACATGCGAAAATATTAGAAACAACCAAACACTGATGATTAATAATAGCTACACTAAAACAGCTGGAATACAACAGCACACTCACATGCATTTTCTCTTTTTATTATGTTGGATTTGATTTCAAAACTAAACTGAGTCCTGTGACTAATGCTTGAGATCGGTACATTAACAGACTGAATAGAACAATCATCATGAAACTCTTTTTTGTTGTTGTTGTAATGTAGTCAAATAATTTGATTCAAATTTCATTTTTCATGTGCAGCTTCTTTTCTCAGAGCAGAGGCACATGAGGTGTGTGTGTGTGTGTAGGGCTAAATTAAATCTAGAGATATCTCATCATTTAACACAAGCACAATATCAGCGTTTGATATCAAATCCTGTGTAACACAAGACCAGACCTTAATAAGCATTCCAAAGGGATTCTACGCAAATCATATGGATTAGGTTCGTGGATGAATGACCTTTAATTCCATGTTTTTCAATTAAATTACAGTATGTTCTTGAATCCCAGAGATATCAGTCATCTGCTCCATATCAATGATACAGTTAAAACACACACACACACACACACACACATGCAGATTTTTACGCTCATGTCAGAGTTTTGTGTTTTGTTGTTGGCTTGTTATTTGTCATGTGCACTTTTATATTTTATAGCTGCTTGTCAGAGAAATGAGAATATTTGTTGTTCAGTGGGACGACCTCAGCGTATGTGGTTTATATGCACTAATTGTGTGAATTTTCTCTGTGCTTTTATGAATCCGTGTAGTTTTATTTCTCAGGGCGTGCAGTGAGACATGAGTGATGATCAATAGGGATTGTGTGATGTTTTAGTATTGATTATGGAAACGCGAGCCGGTGAATAGAGCAGGGCGGGGTTCCCATCCCGAAATCCAGGAGCTTCTGTGCAATATGTCGAGCGATAAAAATGCACAAACCAGCTCACTTAACATCTGAATGATGTGCATTCATCAACATGATTTATTTTGCAATGCATACCTGTTACCCAGCATGCTTCACTCCTCTGTGTGTGTTTAATTCAGTGAATTTGTGACACACATGCAGCTGTTCAAACCGGCCACTTGTCATGCGTGTGGTTCTGTCACGGCTCTCTTCTGATTCTCTGCCGCTGCTCGCTTATAAAAAGCATCTGCATTCTTTAAAACAGAGACCGGTGGTTCTCCACTCGGACTCGCGCTCACTCTCAAATATTTTAATGAACCAAGTAGAATTTCATAAACCTTGGAGACCTAGAGAACCGATCTTCAGTGGGACTGTAAATGCATGTCGGATATCTCTCCTGTTTTTAATATTTCACCACACTACATGAAAGAGATCATTTTAACTAACGCACATATATTTGTAATTTAACTTACATGAACATATAATTGAATGTGCATAAAAATATATATTTTGCATCACATTTGCATCTAAATGCATTTACATATCATTAATTAATTAAAGCATGTTTTTGGATAACATTGTACAGTTAACACAATAAGCAGAGGTTTATCAAACTCTCATTGCAAATCTTGTTCTTACGTGTAAAATAATAATTTTACAGTGTCCCATTTACTGTATAATTATATGCAACTAACTCTAAACCAACCGCGGTAACACTTTATTGTACACTGTCCTTATTACATACGTTACACGTACTTACCATAATAATAACAACAACAGTAAATTATGCATACTTACATGCAACCCACCCTCAACCAACCAAGTTAATTTATATTACTCAGTACATAAATATATAATTACACTGTAACAATGACACCTTAAAATAAAGTGCAACCCCTAACCCTATAGTAAGTAGTTATTATTATTACACTGTACTTAAATGCATAATTACACTGTAATACTGACAGTGTAACACAAAATAATAATATAGGATAATAAAGGTTTTCTCCTCACATAGGAAAGAATAAGTGCCGTTATATATTAGCTTGAGTGTGTGTGTGTGTGTGTGTGTGTGATCATCTGTGGGAGTATTTCAGCACGTCAGCCCCTCCCCTGCTCCTCCCCTCCCCTCGCCTCCGTGGCACCGCCCCATCTGTGTGTTAAGCCCGCCCCTCTGAGGCAGCAGCCAACAGCAGCTGTTCCATATTCATCAAGCTCTTCAGTCTTAAAGAGGCCGACCCTGAGCATGCAAACACTCATTTCTGCCTGTCCACCGCTCACACGCTCATCGTAGCGCGCTCTCCTGCCTCTCTCGCTCTCTCTCTCTCTCCGCTTCCCCCCGATCAGACCCCCACACACACACACACACACACACACATGCATGCACAGACACACACACACATGCGTACCTGAGTCGGCGGTGGGCTGCGCTGCTGGAGGGGCTTTCTCTGCAAGTTTTCTGAAGGTGCTCGCTGGTGGTTTTGGGGGGAGAGGCGAGTGTCCGGCGTATCCGCTTCCCTTCTTCTCTTCCTCCTGGAATGCTAAAACTGGGCTGATGGACATTTCCGAACTTTGCATCCCTGATCCTCTCAGCTATCATAACCAGTAGGTGCATCTTCCTCTCTCATGCACTAACACCGCTTCCTGTTTTCACTGTCTGTTTTTGCCTGTTCTTTGCATCTCTGATAGGACAGTGTGAACTTTCGGCTGCTGTCGTAGGGATGCAATGCATTTTCTGCTGCACGCTTACTTTTCAGATCGAGACACTTTTCTCCTTTTGCTTCAGTAGATGGTCGGACACTTGATTTCTGTGTGTTTGAGCGTTAGTCTCAGGGTTCTGGCCGGATGTGTGTTTATTAATTGACTGAAGGAGAGAAGCCGCGGTGTGTTTTTGAGTGGCCCCAGAGGGCTGCAGGTGTCCCGGGGCCGTCTGAGATCGGAGGAATAATGTGCTCGCTTTATAGAAACTTCCTCTTATTTTTGCCTTTCATAGTCTTTTTATATTTCTATTTGTTGCAACACGTTTTCTCCAAATTGCCCCATCTTAAATATGCATTTGAACATTATTGTGAAACATAAAGAGGTTTTTTTTGACGTGAGCAGTGATTTGTTCTGATTTAAAACAGTATAAACTCAGTCATGCAAATGCTTAGCTTGAGCTTGAACTGTCATAAAAATCCACATTGAGCGTGATGTGCACTAACTCCACAGATGGATTTTTGGATATGGATTTGTTCGTTTACTCTCAGTAACATCAGCATAATGACACAAAGGGCCGAATGCAAACTGCGCGCGTGTGTGTGTGTGTGTGTGTGTGTGTGTTTGGGGAGAAATAGGCTAGATTACACTCTGCACACTTAAACACATATTTTAAGCTGCTTTGTAGTTTTACTCTAAGGCGGATTAGAAAGGTTCAGTAGAGCTCAGATGCCTCCACGCATGCATTTCCACAATCACACAATAAAAGCTTTATTTACAATTTAACATGCATGCTTTATTAAGAGTTACACAAATGATTCTGTCTCAAATTGGATCAGAAATCATCTGATACTGGAAAATAAAGCGTGATTTAATTAGTATTAAGATATTTTTAAATGTTTGAAAAATATCATCACGTTGCACTTTTATTACTGTATCTGTTCTACTGAATAATTTGATTGCATTATATTATCATAATTATTCAATTAAATTAATATAGGGATTTAGTGCATTGAACAATAATAAATACCCTTTTTTTAGAGACTTTAAAAATGTTCACACGTTTGGATTATAGATGTAATATGTAATGTGTTTTTATTAATAGAGAACCTGTTTTATGGATTGCACTGTGCATCTATCGTCATTTTATTAAAAACAAAAATCCACTTTATTTAGTTTTACTCAGTCTAAAATTATTTTATAGATGTGATTGAATAAAATGTGTTTTGGGTAATACTTTATTTGTCCTTGTTACATATGATACATGCAGTTACTATAGTAAATTATGCATAATTACATGCAACAAACCCTTTAGTAAGTGTAGGAATATTACTCCGTACTTTAATATATAATTACACTGTAACAATGACAGCTTAAAATAAAGCGTAACCCAACTGTGTTGCACTTGAAGGTGATCGCGGCTGCTCTGGGATTGCACACGCCTGACCTCGGATGCACCGGATTCTCATGGAGCGGGCACCGGAGCACCGGACGCCGCGCCGCAGACCCGGGCCCTTCAGAAACGCAGCCGCTCACTTTCACGGCGTCTTCTTTCCTCCGCTGGGATATTCAATATGACCGACCCCACGCATTCTCGCTGCTCGCTGTGCTTTACTTCGCAGGGATGACAGGATTGGGCTTGTATGCATAAGCACTGCGGGACAAATTCAATTGAACAATTGTTTGACTTCATTACCGAGTTGGCGAATCGAGCACAGAATCTCTCGCGTTTCCTTCCCTCTGTTTTCCCCCTTCCGTTTTTATCTCATTAGGTCGAGCTTTGGGAATTGCATTAGTGCATCTTAAGTTAAAAGCGCGGCGCTCTTTGAGCAAGTGTTTCAGTGCTGTTGGGTTAATCAGATTTTTGCTGTCTGTGAGGAGATGCTATCGCGGGTAACCAAAGCGGCCGGCTCTGACACTATCCAGATGGGATCAGCTTACAGTAATTTGGTTTCAGAAAACATTACTCACACAGATCCATGGCTGTGGTCAGCCCACATATTCATGAGCTCTGGAGAGGGTTTCGATTCTCTCGGCCAGTCCAGCTGACCTTTGGCCAAAATGAGCACGATTCTCAGTTCGCGTTCAGAACGATGCATTATTTTAAACAAACACGCCGTATGACGTGTTCATGTTTCTGAGCGTGTCACACACCTGTGTTTCTCACCAGCGCAGGCTCTGCCGAGCGTCTTTGTGCTCTATATTTGTCATCCGTGCGCGTTTAACCCGGATTCACACTTTCTAACTCTCTCTATCCAGCCTGTCAGGCTCCGGATCTCCACTAGAACAGTGTTACACTCATAAAAATAAAGGTTCTGAAGTGGCATCAGTGCTTCCATGAAGAACCCTTAATATCAAAGGAATCTTTCCATTTCACATAGTGTAAAAAAGTTCTCCAGAAAAAAGGATTGTTAACTGAAACATTGTTTCTTCCGTGGCATCACTGTGTTCCTTTTTGGAACCTTTATTTTTAAAAGATGAAGTGTGAAAATGAAAGTTCCATAAAGGAACATTTGTTTCCCTGCTATAAAGAATCTTGAGAAGATTCCATGGATGTTGAAGATTCTAAACAGAAGCACCGATGCAAATAAAGAGTGTGTGATGCTGTCAAACAAAACGGACAAATCTGAAAAGATCGGAAAAGTCCAAAAATTCCAAAGCGGATGTGTATTGAGGCAGAAGGTGTGTGTTGTAGGTCTCAGCGTGTCTTGACATTAGGTTCACTCTCAGCGCTCTCACACCCTGCGGCAGTGACCGAACCGCCCGATGTTGCCCATCCGTCCCACAATTCTCACCGAGGTAACCGCGCCATGACAGCAGGTTTAAAAATAAACCAGCTCTGTTAGCGTGCTGAGGATAATGCTTCCGCCAGTGCATGTCACACACACACACACACACTAACTCTACCCCTAAACCTACCCACCACACTACTGGCATTTTTACATTTTCAAAAAACATCACTTAGTAGGATTTATAAGCTGTTTTCCTCATGGAGAGGAAAGTTAAGGCGTGCTGTAAAGAGACCACAGAGAGAGAAGCTCTGGACAGCAGGGCTCGTCTGTAACAGATAAAGGTCCAGTAGCTGTCACTGTGGTGTGGTTGCCTCCTCTGTTCCTCATCCACCCCTGAAGGTCCATATGAGGACAGTCCCATTAGGAAAGGTCCCGGCCCGGTGACAGCATTTGTACCTATTTTCTGAGTGTAACTTTAGTGTGAGATTAAACTCATTCGATGTAACTGTGACTGATGATTTAAGTGATATGACCTTCCTCACTAGTCACATGCAGTTATTTTACTAACACCGAGATACTTCGTCTTTTTTTTTTAATCTTTATATTTTCCATTTTAATTTTGGGTCATTTTGTAGTATGTTTTTGTCATTTATTTAAATGTGCCTATGCAGTTTTTATTCCAGTTTAATTTATTTGAGAAATGTGAAAATTACAAATTTTGCAATTATCTTTAAAAAATGTCAGTTGATGTTTATTTTATTTGATGTCACGGGAATGTGTTTTTTGTAATGGTTGTAGTGTGCTTTGCGTGTAATAGCCGTGTTGGCATGTAATGCTGCACGTGTATGCGTGTCCCATCGCAGCACTTGCTCTCTATTGGCTTCAGTCGGACAGCAAACGATCCCAGCGCCGCGTCCTGATTTGCTCAGTAATCAAATGTTGTGGGAAAAATGCTAAGTCCGCTAATTTACACTTCGGAGGGATGGGGAGCAGAAGCGGGGCGGCGCGCCGGCGTTTATCAGGGAATGCTATTGGTATTGAGCGGCCAGTCGTTTGAAGGTTATGTTTCTCAGCAGTAATTGAAATGCAAAATAACATTAGGATCGATGGTTAGCTCTGTTTATTTATGGAATCAATATTGAAACGGTCTGTCACCATTGCGGCTCTGATTCCTACTGACAGCCGAACTGAGTGAGCCGGTGCAGACCCGCCGCGGCCCGAGCCATGACCGCTGGGCGGGGCTTAGGGAGGAAGTGATGTCGCCACAGGTGTGTGAGAGTCCCGTCCGGGGGGGTTCTGTGGTCTGTTAGGAGCTTGTGCGTGTTCTTCTGTCCCATTGAGTTTGGTTTGCATGCAGAAATAATAATTAAACAAAGCTAACCTTGGGGTTTTTAATGTTTTTGAGTCTCTTCTGTGTTTATCTGATCATAAATACAGTAAAGCAGTGTAATATTCCTTCAGTGCAGATCATCTGTTCTGTGTGTGAATATAGAGAAAGTGTCTTTTATGCCGGTAGTCTGTGATACACAGCTTGTTTTGTTTGTGTCTGACTCAGCCAATCACGTGAGTTTGGGGGCGGGACTCTGTTTGTCTTCCTGTAAACCTTCTGTTAGTTTTGCGCAGAAATGGCATGCTTCATCTTTAATATTGTTATCTTGGTCTGTTTGTCAATCCGAGTGTCAATTGGTGGTAGGATATTCAGTGACGTTCACACATTTAGGAGCAGGATTGTGAAGATGCAGGTGCATTTGTGTATTTCTGCTTCACTGATATGACCGAGTGATATGATCACGTATTTGTCTATTCTAGTTTAGTTTCACGTGTCTACTCTTCTCTGGAGGAGGCCCAAACCGACGGAAATTATGAATAAATATATAATAGGAAAATAAATAATGGGAAAAATGACTTAATAACACAAATATTATTTATTTTCCTGCATGTAATCCTGAATTTATTATTTTCTGTATGTATTATGTATGTTTATTTTTATTCTTTCTAATAAATAAATATAAAAAATAAATGAAAGAATAAAAAAATACAAGTTTAAAAGAATAAAAATACATTTAAAAATAAATGCAGAAAATAATAAATGACTGATAAAAGTTAAAAATATTATATATATATATATATATATATATATATATATATATATATAAATTAAAATTAATTAATAATTTAATATATAATAAATAAATAATGTAATACTAAAAAAAACAAATATAATATTTTTTTCTGCATTTAATCCTGAATTTATTTGTATTTATCTTTGATTTATTATTTAAATGTAATTTTATTCTTTTTAACTAAATAAATAAATGTAAAAAATAATAATAATAAAAAATGAAAGAATAAATAAATGCAATGTAAATATACATACAGAAAATAAAAAATGATGGATAAAAGTTAAAAATAATTGATATAAACGCAATTTGTGTTGTGGTCCATGCTCTCTTGATTGGTGTGTGTGTTTTCTGGTGAATATCTCTCATGTTGAACCATCTGACCGTAGATCTGCTCCCTCATGAAGGTGAGCTGCGGTCAGAAACCCTCCGTCCACAGGAGCCAGGCATTTACAGCTCATGATAACAGTGGCTTTTCTTTGATAATTAATCTCGTCAGTACAGTAGAGTAAAGTACAGTAGAGTGAAGTACAGTAGAGTGAAGTACAGTAGAGTGAAGTACAGTAGAGTGAAGTACAGTAGAGTAAAGTACAGTAGAGTGAAGTACAGTAGAGTAAAGTACAGTGGTACAGTAGAGTGAAGTACAGTAGAGTACAGTACAGTAGAGTACAGTAGAGTTCAGTACAGTAGAGTTCAGTACAGTAGAGCAAAGTACAGTAGAGTGAAGTACAGTAGAGCAAAGTACAGTAGAGTGAAGTACAGTAGAGTGAAGTACAGTAGAGTGAAGTACAGTAGAGTGAAGTACAGTAGAGCAAGTACAGTAGAGTGAAGTACAGTAGAGTGAAGTAGAGTAGAGTGAAGTACAGCAGAGTGAAGTACAGTAGAGTAGAGTACAGTAGAGTACAGTGAGAGTAGAGTACAGTAGAGTTCAGTAGAGTTCAGTACAGTAGAGTGAGTACAGTAGAGTAGAGTACAGTAGAGTGAAGTACAGTAGAGCAAAGTACAGTAGAGTGAAGTACAGCAGAGCAAAGTACAGTAGAGCAAAGTACAGAGTGAAGTACAGTAGAGCGAGTACAGTAGAGTGAAGTACAGTAGAGCAAAGTACAGTAGAGTGAAGTACAGTAGGGGTGAAGTACAGTAGAGTGAAGTACAGTGGGGTGAAGTACAGCAGAGTGAAGTACAGTAGAGTAGTACAGCAGAGTGAAGTACAGTAGAGCAAAGTACAGTAGAGTGAAGTACAGTGGGTGAAGTACAGTAGAGCAAAGTACAGTGGGGTGAAGTACAGTGGGGTGAAGTACAGTAGAGTGAAGTACAGTGGGAGTGAAGTACAGTAGAGCAAAGTACAGTAGAGTGAAGTAAAGTAGAGCAAAGTACAGTGGGGTGAAGTACAGTGGGGTGAAGTACAGTAGAGTGAAGTACAGTGAGCGAGTACAGTAGAGTGAAGTACAGTGGGGTGAAGTAGAGTAGAGTGAAGTACAGCAGAGTGAAGTACAGTAGAGCAAAGTACAGTAGAGTGAAGTACAGTGGGGTGAAGTACAGTAGGGCGAGTACAGTAGAGTGAAGTACAGTGGGGTGAAGTAGAGTAGAGTGAAGTACAGCAGTGGGCGAGTACAGTAGAGTGAAGTACAGTGGGGTGAAGTACAGTAGAGCGAAGTACAGTAGAGTGAAGTACAGTAGAGTGAAGTACAGTAGAGTGAAGTACAGTAGAGTGAAGTACAGTAGAGCAAAGTACAGTAGAGTGAAGTACAGCAGAGTGAAGTACAGTAGAGTAAAGTACAGTAGAGTAAAGTACAGTAGAGTAAAGTGCAGTGAGCGAAGTACAGTAGAGTGAAGTACAGTAGGGTGAAGTACAGCAGAGTAAAGTACAACAGAGCGAAGTACTGCAGAGTGAAGTACAGTAGAGCAAAGTACAGTAGAAGTGAAGTACAGTAGAGCGAAGTACAGTAGAGTAAAGTACAGTAGAGTGAAGTACAGTAGAGTAAAGTACAGTAGAGTGAAGTACAGTAGAGTAAAGTACAGTAGAGTGAAGTACAGTAGAGTGAAGTGCAGTAGAGTAAAGTACAGTAGAGTGTAGCACAGTAGAGTGAAGTACAGTAGAGTGAAGTACAGTAGAGTGAAGTACAGTAGAGTGAAGTACAGTAGAGTAAAGTACAGTAGAGTGAAGTACAGTAGAGTAAAGTACAGTAGAGTAAAGTACAGTAGAGTGTAGCACAGTAGAGTGAAGTGCAGTAGAGTAAAGTACAGTAGAGTGAAGTACAGTAGAGTGAAGTGCAGTAGAGTAAAGTACAGTAGAGTGAAGTACAGTAGAGTAAAGTACAGTAGAGCGAAATACAGTAGGGTAAAGTGAGAGAAAAGTACAGTAGAGTAAAGTACAGTAGAGTGAAGTACAGTAGAGTAAAGTACAGTAGAGTGAAGTACAGTAGAGTAAAGTACAGTAGAGTGAAGTACAGTAGAGTAAAGTACAGTAGAGTAAAGTACAGTAGAGTGTAGCACAGTAGAGTGAAGTGCAGTAGAGTAAAGTACAGTAGAGTAAAGTACAGTAGAGTGAAGTACAGTAGAGTGAAGTGCAGTAGTGAAGTACAGTAGAGTGAAGTACAGTAGAGTAAAGTACAGTAGAGTGAAGTACAGTAGAGCGAAGTACAGTAGAGTGAAGTGCAGTAAAGTGCAGTAGAGTGAAGTACAGTAGAGTGTAGCACAGTAGAGTGAAGTGCAGTAGAGTGCAGAGAGTGAAGCACAGTAGAGTGAAGTACAGTAGAGTAAAGTACAGTAGAGTGAAGTACAGTAGAAGTACAGTAGAGTAAAGTACAGTAGAGTGAAGTACAGTAGAGTGAAGTACAGTAGAGTAAAGTGCAGTAGAGTGAAGTACAGTAGAGTGAAGTACAGTAGAGTGAAGTACAGTAGAGTAAAGTACAGTAGAGTAAAGTACAGTAGAAGTAGAGTAAAGTACAGTAGAGTGAAGTACAGTAGAGTGAAGTACAGTAGAGTGAAGTACAGTAGAGTGAAGGTACAGAGTGAAGTACAGTAGAGTAAAGTGCAGTAGAGTGAAGTACAGTAGAGTGTAGCACAGCAGAGTGAAGTACAGTAGAGTGAAGTACAGTAGAGTGAAGTACAGTAGAGTAAAGTACAGTAGAGTGAAGTACAGTAGAGTGAAGTACAGTAGAGTAAAGTACAGTAGAGTGAAGTACAGTAGAGTGAAGTACAGTAGAGTGAAGTACAGTAGAGTGAAGTACAGTAGAGTGTAGCACAGTAGAGTGAAGTGCAGTAGAGTGAAGTGCAGTAGAGTAAAGTACAGTAGAGTGAAGTACAGTAGAGTAAAGTACAGTAGAGTGAAGTACAGTAGAGCGAAGTACAGTAGAGTAAAGTACAGTAGAGTGAAGTACAGTAGAGTGAAGTACAGTAGAGTAAAGTACAGTAGAGTGAAGTACAGTAGAGTAAAGTACAGTGGAGTAAAGTACAGTAGAGTAAAGTACAGTGGAGTAAAGTACAGTAGAGTAAAGTACAGTTGAGTAAAGTACAGTAGAGCGAAGTACAGTAGAGTAAAGTACAGTAGAGTAAAGTACAGTGGAGTAAAGTACAGTAGAAGTAGAGTAAAGTACAGTGGAGTAAAGTACAGTAGAAGTAAAGTACAGTAGAGTAAAGTACAGTAGAAGTAGAGTAAAGTTCAGTGGAGTAAAGTACAGTAGAAGTAGAGTAAAGTACAGTAGAGCGAAGTACAGTAGAGTAAAGTACAGTAGAAGTAAAGTACAGTGGAGTAACGTACAGTAGAAGTAGCGTAAAGTACAGTGGAGTAAAGTACAGTGGAGTAAAGTACAGTAGAAGTAAAGTACAGTGGAGTAAAGTACAGTAGAAGTAGAGTAAAGTACAGTGGAGTAAAGTACAGTAGAGTAAAGTACAGTAGAAGTAGAGTAAAGTACAGTAGAGTGAAGTACAGTAGAAGTAGCGTAAAGTACAGTGGAGTAAAGTACAGTAGAGTAAAGTACAGTAGAAGTAAAGTACAGTGGAGTAAAGTACAGTAGAGTGAAGTACAGTAGAAGTAGCGTAAAGTACAGTGGAGTAAAGTACAGTAGAGTAAAGTACAGTAGAAGTAAAGTACAGTGGAGTAAAGTACAGTAGAAGTAGAGTAAAGTACAGTGGAGTAAAGTACAGTAGAAGTAGAGTAAAGTACAGTGGAGTAAAGTACAGTAGAGTAAAGTACAGTAAGTAGCGTAAAGTACAGTGGAGTAAAGTACAGTAGAGTAAAGTACAGTAGAAGTAAAGTACAGTGGAGTAAAGTACAGTAGAAGTAGAGTAAAGTACAGTGGAGTAAAGTACAGTAAAAGTAGAGTAAAGTACAGTGGAGTAAAGTACAGTAGAAGTAGAGTAAAGTACAGTGGAGTAAAGTACAGTAGAGTAAAGTACAGTAGAGTGAAGTACAGTAGAGTAAAGTACAGTGGAGTAAAGTACAGTAGAAGTAGAGTAAAGTACAGTAGAGCGAAGTACAGTAGAGTAAAGTACAGTAGAAGTAAAGTACAGTGGAGTAAAGTACAGTAGAAGTAGAGTAAAGTACAGTGGAGTAAAGTACAGTAGAAGTAGAGTAAAGTACAGTGGAGTAAAGTACAGTAGAGTAAAGTACAGTAGAGTAAAGTACAGTGGAGTAAAGTACAGTAGAAGTAGAGTAAAGTACAGTAGAGTAAAGTACAGTAGAAGTAGAGTAAAGTACAGTAGAGTAAAGTACAGTAGGAGGAGCGCAAACATGACATTAATAAGCGGTTCAATTAATACTTTGCTCACACTTTATTTCTAGGTGCCTTTACTACTTTGTACGTACATAAAAACATATATATTGTGAAAATATTGCTGTGTGGCTGAACACTTGTGCTGCCGTCGAGGCGGATACGGGTCGGTTTATTATAATTACAGACATGCATCTTTTAAATACAAGTACAATGTGAAAACAATAGGTGCATTGCATCAAATGATTAATGTAAATGTTAAAGACAACTAATATAAAGTGAGTCCTTTTGATATTAACTTAAAACTGAAAACAGTGTAAAATATTAAATAAGTACTGAGTAATATGAATTAGGGGTTAGTTGCATGTAGTTATGCATCATTTACTGTTATTTCTATATTGCATTTGTAACAGGGCCACTGTAAAATAAGGTGTTACTGATATTACTGATAAGTGTGATTAGTTTCCAGAGAGTGTGTGATTTTATTTGAGCCGGTCGTCTGGTAAACATGAAGCGCTGCTTTAAACCCTCGATTGATTCTGTTTCTGTCGTCACTGTAAGATCATTAAAATCCTCGGTTACACTTTATTCTACACTGTCCATGTTACATATGTTACGTGTACTTATCATAGTAAATTATGCATAATTACATGCAACTCACCCTCAACCAAACCCTAACCCTAGAGTTAATTCATATTACTCAGTACGTAAATATATATTTACACTGTAACAATGACACCGTAAAATAAAGTGCAACCCAATTCTCTAATTGCACATTATTATGCATTATAATATTGGTGCATAAAAGGGAAAATACGGTTGCACTTTATTTTACGGTGTCATTGTTACAGTGTAAATATATATTTAAGTAATATTACTTAACTCTAGAGATAGGGTTAGTTGCATGTAATTATGCATAATTGACTGTTATTACTATAGTAACTACATGTGACAACAAGGACACTGTAAAGTAAAGTGTTATTAAGGATTTTTATGAATAATAATAGTAATATTAATATTAATGTACTGACTATAGGGTTAGAGTTATCTGCTTGTACTTATTACTGTAGTAAGTGCATGTACCTTTACCCTAAAATAAAGGGTTCCCTAGATTTCTGCTGTATTTGACTAGTTTGAACATTTTCGAGTCATATTCGAGCAAATACATTATATTGAGCTGAAAAACATGAAGCTGGAAAATATGGAGGTACATGATTTTAACTTTATCACCGAGCCTCCTTACAAAACACTTCAAATAAGTGCAGAAACTGTGATATCATTTCTCATATTTTGTTAGCATGTTGTGGGATGATTTTCTCTTAGGGGTGTAACAATATATCACAGTACAAAAACACAACAAGATGCATCATGGAGAGTTCTCCCAAAATGAAAATGACTGTGTGAGAAACGTTTTAGTGTCAGTACTACATGAATCTACTGTATATAATGTATAATAATGCACAGGTGAATATGTGTGGCTCCGTCTGATGCCAGTATAAAGTGGCCTACGCTATATTGAATATACAGAGCGAGCATATTCGACTAAAATAGATGTGTGTTTTCAGCTTCAGAATCATGATTGTTGTTCATTCTGGTGTCATTGTCCTGTGCTTTGGGTTTCCAGCACCAGGTCTAAGCCGTTTCATTTACACCACATTTGAATCAGTACATAAACAGATAACCTCTTCCCAAATGTTCCCCTGGAGCTCAACAGCAGTCCTCATCTCACGGGGATATCTGTGGTGATAGCCAACAATACATAATACACGGGTCAAAATGATCCATTTTTCTTTAATGCCATAAATCATCAGGATATTAAGATCAAGTTCATGAAGATATTTAGTAAATGTCCTGCCGTAAATATATCATAAATGTATTATTAGTAGTAATATGCATTGCTAAGGACTTCATTTGCACAACTTTAAAGGAGATTTTCTCCATATTTAGACCCTCATATTCCAGATTTTCAAATAGTTGTATCTCTATCTCCCAATATTGACCCTTATGGCTGGTTTTGTGGTCCAGGATGACATGAGTCGGTCAGTATTGCAGTGATATTGTACCGTGACTTCAGGATCGTGATATGTATTGAATCGTGAGGGTATCGTCAGGTATCTTCTCTCCATCCGGTGGTTTCGCTCACGAGTGAAGATGCATTCATTGACAGTTGTACAGTTGTCATGTGCGCTGATGCACTCAGATATGGCCTTTACTGTAACATCAACTGTATCACTTTATTTTACTGTCCTTGTTACATATGTTACATGTGCCATAGCAATAACAGGCAATTATGCAGAATTACATCTTTCAACCAAACCTGAACCCTAACTAGTTGCACTTTATTTTAAGGTGTCTTTGTTACAGTGTAATTATATATTTGTGTACTGAGTGATATGAATTAACTCTAAGGTTAGGGTTTGGTTGAGGGTGAGTTGCATTATAATTGACTGTTATTACTATGGTAATTACTAAAGGATGCAACAGTACAGTGAGTCCACGGTTCAATACATACCTCGGGTTTTAACCACGGTTATCGGTTCGGGTCGGTTCTGATGGCTTGTCACTTTTGTTATTCTATTCTTAGGCGATAGGAACAGCAAGAGGTTAAAGAGAAAAAATACTATTTTTTCTTTCTTTATTTTACTTAAAAGAATTGAAAAACCTTACTTAAACTTAACTTTACTAAAAAAATTTTTTACACATTCCTAGTGTATTGGATATTATAATATATATATATATATATATATATATATATATATATATATATATATATATATATAAGATTTACAGTGGCAGCTCAGAGCTGTACAGCAGCATTTAAGTATGAAATTGAATGAATAAATGTAAAAATAAAACACTACAAAGACTTCACTATAAAATATCCATTGATTCGTATTAAAGCCACTGTATTAGTTTTTCAGTCAAGAGCAGGGGGTGATTTTCTCTTTGTCTTTTGTTGTTGTATTAACATTAAAGGGACATTTCACTCAAAAATGACAATTCTGTGATGGAGAAATGAATACAGGTTTGAAACAACATTAGAGTGAGTAAATAATGAGCTCATTTTAGAGGTGCACTGTCCCTTTAAGGAGCGCGTGTTCACTGAGGCTGCCCTGTTATCAATTTAAGACCTGCGTGCATTTAATATACAGACACGATTGAGATTTTACTGTCACTTTAGGCATAACCGACTGTGTTTATGTGAACCGTGTGTGTATTTGACAGTATTAGTCCAGTAATCCCGTGTTTGACAGGCGTTTAGTGCTCATGTTAAAACAGAACACGCCAATGAAACCGGCCAGGCTTTAACACGCATGCATATGATGAACTGGTGATTGTGAATAACTATAGTGTCCCGTGAGGATAACTCCACCACTAACCTG
>CM040925.1:1272500-1275000 GCA_023029165.1 Gobiocypris rarus
AAAGAGAGAGACAGAGAGAGAGAGAGAGAGAGAGAGAGAGAGAGAGAGAGAGAGAGAGAGAGAGAGAGAGAGAGAGAGAGAGAGACAGAGAGAGAGAGAGAGAGAGAGAGAGAGAGAGAGAGAGAGAGAGAGAGAGAGAGAGAGAGAGAGAGAGAGACAGAGAGAGAGAGAGAGAGAGAGAGAGAGAGAGAGAGAGAGAGACAGAGAGAGAGAGAGAGAGAGAGAGAGAGAGAGAGAGAGAGAGAGAGAGAGAGAGAGAGAGATAGAGAGACAGAGAGAGAGAGAGAGAGACAGAGAGAGAGAGAGAGAGAGAGAGAGACAGAGAGAGAGAGAGAGAGAGAGAGACAGAGAGTGAGTTAATTGAGTTCCTCTTCCGTTTGCTGTTCCTTTATCAGCCCATCAGATGCAGCCCTCTGACCAACCTGATACTGTGTGTGTGTGTGTGTGTGTGACTGACTGTGTGTGTGTGTGTGTGTGTGTGTGTGTGTGTGTGTGTGTGAGTGAGTGAGTGTGTGTGTGTGTGTGCCCTTGTTTATATTACATTGTGAGGTCCAGCCAGCAGTCTCTACTCTTCAAAATGCATATAAATCACACACGATGAGTTTTTTTTGAGAAAGTAAAAATGCAGAATGTTTCCTGTGATGGGTAGTGTGTGTGTGTGTGTGTGTGTGTGTGTGTGTGTGTGTGTGTGTGTGTGTGTGTGTGTGTGTGTGTGTGTGTGTGTGTGTGTGTGTGTGTGTGTGTGTGTGTGTGTGTGTGTGTGTGTGTGTGTGTGTGTGAGTGAGTGAGTGAGTGAGTGAGTGAGTGAGTGAGTGAGTGAGTGTGTGTGGATCTGATCTGAGGCTCTGATGATCAACACACATTTATGATTATTATTGGAGTTGGAAACTGTGATCCATTTGATTTCTCAGTATTCTTTGATGAACAGAAAGTTGAAAAGAACAGTATTTATTAGAAATATAATCTTCATTATGAATGTCTTTACTGTCACTTTTGATCAATTGAATGCGTCCTTGAAAAAAGTACAGACCCCAGATGTATAATGCTAATGTATGAAAATGTGTAGAAACAATTTTCACTCAGAAATTACAACGAAACAACAAGAAAACATTTAATTAAATGGGAAATATAGTGAAAATAGCTTTTTTAAGTAAACCCAAAGTTTTTCAGTGTAGGTCTGAGCAATATGAGTTCATGGTGTAAATCCACATATACTTAAAGAAATGATCTGGATGTTCAATCTTCTCTATTGTGCTGTATATCCGAGTGAAACGCTTCCCGAACAAGAACAGATGTAGGGCGGGGCTTGATTGTGTGTGGGGATTGATTGGATGGTGGTGGTTTGCTATTGGCTGATCTCCTGTGAGTGACAGGTGGCTCCGCCCTCATCATCAGAGATGTGGCTGTTCTGATCTGATTTCTTGGTGTCTGTAATGCTCAGATGGAGTACTGGAGATCAGTCTCGGGTCTGTAACTGCACTTTGTTAAGCTCACGCTCTCTGAAGGGTCGCGGCGCGAGATCTTCAGGCTAACTCGTGTCCAGCGCTGTGGCGGGAGTGCAATTATATTACAGTGGCTGAAATTCTGTTAGTATGACCGGCTGGAATCAGATTAGGCCCAAACTGAACATGATGCTCGGTGGGCGACGCTCAGCATGAATTTAAATGGGTTCACCGGGAACAAAAGCAGACGTGAGCGGGATCAGCCCCAGGAATGAAAGGGTCCTCGACACGGGAACCGCAGAAACTACAGGAACCAATGGGATGCATTTGGAAATGATACAGTTCTTATGAATCTGCTCCACAACAAGAGGAACAGCAGGTGTGTTTATCGGAGTTGAATGTGATGAGAGATAAACACAGCCAGTGTCTAATGACTCACTCAATCCTTAGAAATGAACTTATAATAATAACACATGCAAAACGATCAAATAATGAAGGGTAACACTTCACAGTAAGGCTTCGTTTGCTGACATTAGTATTATATAGTATAATTATTTTCATGATTTGTTATTACAACTTTTTTTCGTTTGTCAAACCAACTTAAATAATTAAAGTGCTTCAGATAACATAATATTTTGAGTTTTTATATATTAAACCAATCTCCTTCATTGTATTAACTCAAATTTTTAATTTCAATGAACTCAAAATTGTAATTCTAACCTGGAAACTCAATTTTTTCAAAGTTAAATCAATTAGTCTTACTTTAGTTTAGAGACCAATTCTCACTATTAGCTACGACTCTCTAATTACTGCTTATTAATAGTTATTAAGGTCGTTTTTCACATTGGATTATGGGATATTGAATATGATCATGCAGAATAAGGCTTTAATATGTGCTTTATGAGTGCTAATAAACAGCTAATAATATGCATGATCATAAGTTCATAGTGAGAATGAAACGCTAAAATAAAATACTTTATTACATATACAGTGTACAGCATTTACTGATCTTAGTTAATGTTCATCTTAACATAATCAAGAGTGCTGTATAGTTAATG